>DWMZ01004598.1:0-11586 GCA_018249855.1 Eueides tales michaeli
GTGACTCTCGACAAATAGAACTGCCCACGGTATTAGTTATACCGACAATAAGAGCTCCGTGACGTTTGCAGTAGCGCAGGGCCATCAGCGTATCTGCAGTTTCTCCAGATTGAGAAATAAAGAAACAGACATCATCACGAAATACGGGTGTGGCTCTGTCAAGAAGATCAGATGCTAACTCAACCATAACAGGGAGTTCGGTGAGCTCTTCTAACAATTGACGTGTAGCGACAGCACTGTGATAGCTTGTGCCACAACCAATTAACATTAATCGTCTGCACCGTTTAATTTCAGGAATATAATCTTTGATACCACCAAGGGTAACCGTACCATCAGCAAAATTCAGACGACCCCTCATAGTGTTTATAATAGATTCTGACTGCTCAAAAATTTCTTTTTGCATGAAGTAGTCATAGTTCCCTTTCATAATTTGCTGTATTTCTAATTTAAGTGTAAAAATCTCTCGTTGATGTGAATCTGTGCTACTGCCAGACAAGCGATGAATGCTAAGGACCCCATCTTTAATATGGGCAACATCATCATCCTCAAAATAAAGTACTCTGTTAGTATGTTCAATAACAGCAGAAGCATCAGATGCAAAGAAATATTCTACATCTCTTTCTTCTTCTGGTTCAAAATGAGCATGACTACTCACACGACGCACTGGTGGTACTATACCTCTTGTAGCTTTATTGTTAGTATACATAATAGGTATATGGTCACTACAAAGACGTCTCTTTGTCTTAATACCTACAAGCAGAGGACTACCACGTCTAGTGGCCACACATTCATTTGGGAAATAACGAGATTTGAAACATAAACCAAAAGCTCCTTCTATTTGTTGAGTTACTTGTTCAACTAGTTGCTGGAAACTGTAGTCCTTGTGCTGATGGTATAGATGAAAAATAAGTTTTGCAATAACTTCCGTATCTGTTTGAGATTCAAAAGTGTATCCCTTTTTCTCCAAAAATTTCTTAATTTCCTTGTGATTTGTAACAATACCATTGTGAATAACAACAAATGCGTTATCTTCACCAGAACGTTGAGGATGTGCGTTCAGGGCGCTAGGTTCGCCGTGAGTAGCCCAACGAGTGTGAGCAATACCACAGTGTGAAACTACTGTTTCTTCTACAGCTAACTCAGACTTACGTTCTTGTACCAGTTTATCAAGAGCCGCTACTTTACCGCTTTCTTTTACAATAGCAATGTTCTTTTGACTAGCAGAATCTACAGCAATACCTGCAGAATCATAGCCGCGGTATTCCAAGCGTTTTAACCCATTTATAAGCAATTCTAATATTTCTCCTCTTGTTTTCGGTGTTAAGTGATTAATGTATGCAAAAATTCCACACATCGTTATAAGCAAATGCCGGGTACACAAAAAAGAATTAAGGAGACTTCTCCGAACACCAATAATAACAAATATCAAAAGCTTTGAAATGTATCTCTAAAAATTTTTAATTAACTTTCACTTATGGCAAAGCACACGTCATCATGTTTAGTTGTCGTAAATACCAGTTACCAGAGCAGTATAATTGATATGCAAACACCGACACCGACCACCATAGGTTTCTCCGAATCGACAGCTCGATAGAGCAATATACAAAAATGTCTTGTCAGTGTCAATGTCAATATCACTGTCACCTTCAACCACTGCTTTTGATAATGGTATGATAAGAAGAATCAGCTAAGACGGTAGAGATAAGAAGAATCAGCTAAGACCGTTTTCCGAATTATCAAAACAGCTTAGCGTACCACATATTTAAAATTCGTGTGACTTTGACGTTACATGTGACTTGACCAGAGTTTAAAGTACTGACGGGTCGGAGCGTTAGCATCATGAGCATTAACATCATTTTGACGTTCCACGTCAATGTCACTATCGTAAATTTCCTCGATTTCGAAAAATGTTTGAAATACAAGCATTTTACCATCTTCATCGGCTACACTACATACTCCAATCTTGTTTATATCAAAAAAAGCTCTGTTCGGTTATGCATAACCGAACAGAGCCTTTTTTGATGTAAACATGAGTGGAGTATCTGATGTAGCCGATGAAGATGGTAAAATTCGGAAAACGGCCATATTAGAATATTTAAAAACAAAAAACAATTTGGCTGTTTTCCGAATTGTCAAAACAGTAATAACGACGTTTCAACTGCTAAAGTGGGGACCGATTTAGTGAGCGCGCCAACGTCTATTAGCAGTATCAATAATTCCGCAAAGTTGTGATTGTGCTTACGAATTCAATAAGTTAAACATAACCCAACAGACCATTTTGTGCTATAAACATGAGTGGGTATAAAATTATATGTGATGTAGCCGATAAAGATGGTTAAAGGCTTGTATTTCAAGCGTTATCCGCAATCGAGGAAAATGACGATAGTGGCATTGAGGTGGAACGTCAATATCACGTCAGAACTCACGATGCTCACGCTAAGACACGTCAGTACTGTAAGCACTAGTCAAATTACATATGACGTGAAAGTCACACGAATTTTACCGTACTTTGTAATACGCTATCAACGCTGTTTTGACAATTCGGAATACGGCCTTTATCTGCTATAAATAACGGTTCAGAAACCTTTCAAAATGGTGCTGGTAGACACAGGTTATGGTATGAATATACTGATAATAAAAAATGAAATAATCTCAGGGTGGGTTAAAGAAATATAAATTGTTCATGTTTTAAATATTACATAGGACTTTGCTATCGTATCTTTTGATTAACAAACGTGGTAGTAAGAGTTTTATATTTCAATGTTATTTCATTTTTCTTTGTGGAAACAATATATAATAGTGTAAAAAGATCGTTACTAAGAAGATGATTAGTTATTGTATTTTTGTTGTTTTATAAACTAGACGAGTTATATTTTATAATTAGGTTAATTTAATTTAACATAGATCATAGTCCTCCACCCGACCCCCCTGACCCTGGGGGAGGTGTTTTAAAATCAATTAACATCTAGGAAAATACAAGGATATTACACATCCTCTAACCAAGATAATATAAATGTCATTAAAAATACAATTACTAACCCATCCACCTGCACCCAGTCTATCCAAAATATGTGGATTCACGCATCTATGTCTGAAGCCCCAAAATCCTACATTACTACAGACAAAGGACACATCATTGTATATCTATTAAGGGAATCTGCTGACCCTTTTGCAGGGACTTCTATAAGAACTGAATTGATATCGTTAATAATGGAGTAAAAAATGTTAGTCGCAATAAAATCAGTGTCGAATTTACATCTGCTGAAGCGGCAAATATTTTTTTAAGTAATTGCATTCTTAGTTTATGTAAATACGTTTGTGTAAATCCAACCTTTAATATCAAAAGGACGGGGATGAGGAGTTTCCATTGAATAGTCTTTGGAAGAATTTGTTGGCTCACTAACATTCCCTACTGCTTGTGGAGAAGTTATAAAAGGGAGACGTATGACCCGAAAAAATGTAAGCGATGATGTAGTTACATGGGTTTCCACTCAGACAGTGATAATTACATTACGTGTTCAACAATTGCCGTTACTCCCACTAAATGCGACCGTACAACAGTTTTCCAATCCCCCCGTCTCTCGCTTCTTTAGCAAAGGGATATGATAATCAAACTCATCAATCCACTGTAGGTAATTGTCCCTCTTCCTTTCCTAATGGTTGTTGCTTTAATAAAAATTCTGGAAATTCAGCATAATCTACAAAATATTTGTTAATGGCTCTGCTTGATACTCTCGTAAGTATGATCTCAACCGCTGATTAACTCGCTATACCGTCCAACGTTGCCCAGAAACTACTTAATTTTTTCTAAATCCTTAACAATGGTCCCTAGGAAATTTATTCCTATAGTGGAATAGTAAAAGTGTTCGTGCTAAAAAGTATGATTTACTTCATATTATTTCTCTGTATACTCCCATCTACCCATGGTAGTGATCATTTTCCTATTCTGCTATCTTTAGATAATAGACTTTCTTCGACAACCACTCAAAGCCCATCGCAATGAGTTCGTCGATTCTGTGTCTTCTGTGTTTTCTCCTGAGTGCAATTGGGCCTTACCGGATGCATCCATAAAACCGGGTGGCTGCAAACTGATTCCAGTACGAGGAGGGCTTTCATTATTGCCGCGGCGGCTGCCTGTTTGCGTGCTTAGAGGAATCTGGGCGATTAGTGCAAGTTAGTGTTTTCACCGGCCTAAGGCGAAGGGCTGCCTGGTGGACCTAGAGCGGCTTGGAGCGACCGATAGTGGAGGCCTAAGTACTGATTGGCTGCTGCAGCTCGAGTACATGCCTTAAGCGGGAGCTAGACCTAGATCCAAGGTAGCCGATTGTAGGCCAAAGGCTAGACACGCAACACGCGTGTCGGGAAGTGAGTGCGTCATTAACAACTCCGGTCCCAACTGGAAATTGGTAGTCAGCTTCTCTGGCGCCCTCAGCGAGGTATCGCGAGCATGCCGGATGGCGTGCGGGATGTGAGCGAGTGCTACTTCCTATGGTGGAAGTGCGTGTCTTACAGCTCCGGCACCTCTTACGGAGGGGAGGTAGCGTGATCGAAGGCTGTCTTCCTTCGGATTGATGGTTGGAGGATGCGCGAGGTAACTTCCCTTTGAAGGACTACCACATAAATGGTAGGAGGCCAGACCTGCCAATGGTACCTGCAACCGAGGTAAAAGCCCGGAAGCAGTTATACTGGCCCCATCTGTCATAACCTTTGAGTTGGGACAGTATAACATAAACAGAACAGTCTCGAAAGAGAAAAAGGGCGTGCCCTTTTATCTGCGGCCGACTTACATACCCCTAAAAACACTCAATTTAGAATTAAATGCATTTCAATCCTTGGTGGGATCAGGAATGTTCCAATTCTGTCGATCGGCAAACATCTGTCAAGGCGTCATACGCAGCCTGTATGACGATGGAGAAGTACGTTGAATACAAACGCAATTATGCGAAGTTTAGGTTTATACGGCCTCAATGGTGAATGAAATATATATCTTTGTCAATTAGAATAAAGCGTTTTCATATTTGGTAAATTAGAATTTTCTAAATTAATTTATATTTTATGAAATGAAAGTAATATTTATAATATTTGGTAGTATTCATAACTTATTTAAAAAAATGTAATTTGACTTTGTTTTCTTTGATTAACCGCTTTTTTTCTTTTTTTGAGCTTCACATTTCATTCCGCCGTTGGCACGGTACGCAGACTAAACTTGTGAACCTAGTGTTAAGACACTCCATGCAGTTCCCCAATTGCCGTTAATTTTGAGGCATTGTGGCACAAACGTGGCGCGTGCAAAGAAATTCCTACGAAACCGCACAGTAGTAGAGTTTCACGAATCTAGATGGCAAGGATGATATCTGAGCTTGCTACGCACTGTAAGGTTAGAAAGTTTGGTGGTAGGAACAAAGTCATATAGTTTTCTAGGACACTCCCCTTGATAAATGCGGTAGGGAACGTACAACGAGGAGACAGACGTCTCCTCATTGTACACTGGGCCAAAATGTCAAGCCCCTTACAGATCATTCGGCCCTTAACGATTCCAACCGCTCTACAGCTAGAGGAAGGTCATATGAACAGGTTGAGGGTCATTGGTCGAGGCTAAAGGGGTATTCCGAGATCTTAGCGTTTGGTGATCTATTCTCTCTGGGTACCTCGCTTGGGATACAGCGTGAAGCTAAGGGCGAACTGACTATTATTTTGCTATCGTACAATTTATTTACTTAATTATTTTTCTCAATCTCACAAACACTTATTTTTTTTAATATTTTGTAATCATTTTGATAACACTGTAAATATGATCGTCATTCACGTCTTTGTGATTGTTTTTTAGATAATTTATTATTTCCATTGCGTAGTATTATCAGATCACCGTGACTAAAAATAAACGATCTACTGTTAATGAGTGTGAGAGAGTTTAGTGAGCCATTGTGCAGAAAAAAATATACTTAAATAATATCTAAAAAAATATTTCCTGTCATTGTTTTCATTGTTTAATGAACTAAAGATAAGATTGAATCAGTAAATGTAGACTAGAATTTGTTTTATTCCTATAAATCAAATTTTTACAATAAAAATAAATATTATAATATATACATATTTTAAGAGCCTTATAAAATAAACATTCTCTTGTTTCTCTCAAATGGACAGTTCATTTTTGTTTTTTTTAAAATAAATTTCATAGAGACATAGTTTATGATGGCTTATTATATAATAATATAACTTATTATATAACAATGGATAATCCATTGTACTATAAATTTGCGTTGCCACATTTATTTAACTTTAAATGTCAATGACATAAATATCTATTTCAGGAGATTAAATATTAAATTTATTGGTAGAGGACAACAGTACTAGTAAAAGTGTTTTCCAATATTCAGACGAAGGTCATAGACTAGTTTCGCGACATTTCTCTTTTGAATTCGAACAAAGGCTTGTTGCAGTCCCCTTCACTGGTAACGCATGCACCAACAGGAAGCCTTCTCAAGGCGAACACGGTGCTGTCGATCAAATTCACTTGTTGATAAAATACTTTATACTTATAATAAATATGTTGGGGATATATTAAAAAATATATTATAGGAGACGTTTATTAATGTAACAGGGCCAAGAATAGTGATTTTTGTTGGAACCGGTGGTAAATTACTTGACGTTCAAAAAATGAAATTTGTAATTTCTTATTTTGAATGAATATTTCAATGTGAATTTGTAGGCGGGTTGGCAGGGGCCATCAGGTATGTTGGTATCTGCACAGACAATGCTCGTTGCCCTGCCGGTGTGGCGTGGAGCCTTAAAGCTACGGTTCCAGCCCGTTCGTTGCGAAGCTCCTTCTTAAACAGCGGGCAGGCGGCGTAGTTCACCGAGGACGCGCCTCCGCATTTGGCGCAGGGGGCAGGCACTTCCAGGGGCCTTGGGCAGTACACAAGGTGCTCTTAATTATTCCAATTTTGTACATCCATAAATACAAAAGCATAATGATGGAGTCACTTATATAGGCATGTCGTGGCGCAGCGGCACAAGCATATGGCTGTAACCAACAGGTTCGAGGAAATGAAATATTTAATATTTTTAATTAAAATATTTAATATTTCATTTCTTCGCTCTGGTAATAAGGTAAAGCGCCGCGTTGAGTTCAGCCACTCAATATGCAATGCCACAAATTCGGCGGAAAGTGAGGAACGGAGGTGGAACGGAGTGTCTTAACACTAGGTTTCATCTGCCTACCTTGCCTTGTGCGGGATACAGTGTGAAGCTAAAAAAAACTTATATAGACACATGTAAAATATTACACTCATATAAATATTTTTTCTTTTAAACAATTTTCTTAATTTTCGACTTCATAATTGGGTAGTATTTTGTTGTACTTAAATTAATAAGATTGCTGTTGCACTCATTACATTTAGGATGGACGTACACGTACCTTGTTATTTAATTCATGGCATTATCACTATGTATTAGTTTTATATTTTATATTCTGTGTACATATATAAGAATATATATTCTCAGCCAGGATATTAACGTTTTTTCGCAAACGTGTCCCATTCACAGGTATAATTTTATACTGTTTTATTATAGTACAGATTTATCTCATAATAATCTGCGTAAATATTTTTTCTAACACGTATTTTATTTCAGAAGAGTACATATGCCTTCAAAAGCAGTTACATTTGCTTATTATTCTGAATGCATCGCCGTAGAGGAATTTACTCGTGGCAGGCAGTAACAACGTTGACCTGAGAACGCTAACTTCTTTGCACTCTAATAATTAGTATGCCGCTGTATTTTTTTTATATGTTTAATATTATTTAGAATTGATTTATCCAAATCAATTTTATAACGATTTCATATTATATATATTTTGTTAAAATATATCAAATTTTTGGAACGACTTTGAATATAATTTTCTCTCTATATACATTAGGCTTGTAAAAGATCTACATCATTTTTACAACTTGATGTAAAACCATAGTGGTCCATCTTGACAATGTAAATATATATCGTTAATATATTGGACATAATAGTTTGAAGATTTGGAACATCTGCTGCGGTGGAAATAAATAAAACGCATTTCTTAAAAAGTTGAGCATACTGAACATTTTCCATTAAAATAATCATATTGAAAATTTGAAATATCTAATGAAGAGCCATAACGATCGTAAAATATACGAATGCAAATATAAACTATGAGATGTATCTATCGTCTTCATTATTCATCGTGCTAGACTTTATTCATTGACTTATAAAATAAAAAAAATGGAATATCTGATGAAGACGTATAATAATCCAATTTAATACTAAGAATATTATATAACTGCTTTAGCATAGGATGCAAAGTATGGTGGGCAATTTTAATTGATGAATAACATTCGCTTAGCCCATCTTGAGACACCATTTTGCTGTAATTCATGATTTTGAAATATTAATTCATCTAAGAAAAAAATGAAATCTTAGCACAGTAACTCGACTTCGGGTGATAATGGAGATCAGTGTGTCACATATCGGAGGATCAGATCGGTGTGTGACGTTACGTTCTGGTGGTAAATGGAAGTAGCATGACAAGGACTATTGACAGTCCACGCGAAGGAAGTTGTGGGCGGATATTAGTCGTTAAATAAAATCAAAACCTTTCCGTTATGTATAAAAATTATAATGTCATATTTATACTTAAGAATGTGTTTATATTAAAGAAATGATATCAGAAGGATTATTTCACCAACCAGAAATCACTATCGTTTTCATTTTTTGGCTTGATTCTCCTAAAGAACAAAATTCCAAAATTGAGGATTGCGTGTTGAGTGGCGGAGCTCGAAGCCACGCTTTACCTTGTTACCAGAGCAAGGAAATGTAAATATTAAATATTTAAATTGAAAATATTAAATATTTCGTTTCCCTCGAGGCAATGGGGATTGAACCCACAACCAGTAGCGTTTACTGTCACAGGCTTGTGCCCATCCGCCACGAGAAGCCTCATCTGATATTCTTAAAGAGCTTTATTTCATTTGTCACTTTACATTGCACTGATTTTTTTTTTGTAGATTTTAAAATTTGGAATTGGTACGAGAGTTTACTTAAATATTTTAATATAATATTAGATATCGTGGAACAAAATGGAGCCTATCTGTGTATGGTTTTTCAGTTTCAAACTGCATTCCGCACTTAGCACGGTAGGCAGAGAGAACCTGGAATCCTATTATTAAGGCACTCTAAGACAAGAACGGAAGTATCTTAATGGAAACGAAGTGCAATACTAGGTACTCTGGTTCCCTCTGCTTGAAGCTTGAAAAAATTTCCAAATTCTTTTAATAAAACGGGGACCAGGGGTATAGGTAGTATTATATTTGATAGTATAGAGAACACAACCACAGTATGTAGACAAAGGAAACAGATAAAATATAAGCACGATCTTTGTGACATTTACAATCTCACAATGTGTGCAATGTGACCTATGGAAGAAGTCAAACCTGTCTTTAATGTCAAAGTTGAAAATATACAATTTGAGAACAAAACGATCATTTATACACAGCAAGCGATATTAATTTTTTGTCAAGTCCAATTTAGCTGTAGTTAATAGATGGTCTATTTCTTACATAACTCTTTTCTCAAATTTTTATGACGATTTCATAAGTACATATAACGCTCCTGTCTCTAAGAAGTTCACCATTTTTCTTATTTTTAGTCATTTTAAAATGTTAATCCACACTCCATTATTTGGGACATTGACGATGTAGCATATCCTCAACTTGCACTATCTATACTTATAATAAATCTGTAATTGATTATTGTTTGTACATGGATATGTAGAAAAAACAAAATATTGATTTAAAAAAAAAATATCTGCTTGTCTGTGTCGTCCTGAGATTAGAATTTTATATAATTTTTAAATAAAAAAGTGTAATTTAAGCGAATGAAGCCGCGCTGGTCACTAATCCTAGAATAAAATCGTTACAAAATATGAAATAATATCGGTAACCTAATAATATTCATTGCTAAAAATCATTTCACGTCGTAAACTTTAAACTGTCAAACAGTAAATGACATAGTATATTATCACGGCTCTACATTACCTTAAAAAAGATCTTGGAAAGCTTATGAATCTTCGCTGACGTTTGTTTTGGTTAACACACGTGTTTGTGAGGGTTTCTTATTTAAGTGATATTTTTAAATATACTTTTAGAGAAAAGTGTGGTTTCCTAAAAAGGGGATCGGTTTTATTAATGTGTTTGGTTGTTGTTAGTGTTTGTGGTTGTTTCGTCCATTAGAGTAGTAATTATAAGGTAAGTTTGGTTAGTTGAAATGGATGCTGATCCGCATCCGCCTGATCCCCCTGATCCTAGTGGTGGAAAAAGTGACTCGCCAGTGACTTCTAGAAAAAGGCAAGGTGATGATCCACCTTCTCACAATGTGGATTCAATTAAAAAAACAATTATTGACCCTGCCACGGCTACGCCGTCAATTCAAAATATCTATGTACATCCTTCCCTGTCCGAAAGCCCAAAATCATATATTGATTCAGATAAAGGCCCTTTCATAGTGTATGTGTCGAGGGAAACTCCGGACCCTGCAGCTGGGACTTCAATTAAAGCCATCAAGTTTGGCCAATTCTTACATGTAAATAAAATAAATAATATCACCAGTGATGGTGTGAAAAATGTTGGTCGCAATAAAATCAGCGTTGAGTTCTCAACAGCTACTGCAGCGAATTTATTTCTATCTAATCCCATTCTAAGTCTATGTAAGTATGTGGCAGTTATCCCTACTTTTAATATAACTCGAATGGGTATTGTAAGAGATGTCCCAGTGGACTTTTCTTTGGATGAGTTTGTAGGCTCTTTGGAATTTCCTTCTGGTGGTCTACAAGTGATGAAAGCAAGACGATTAAATAGAAAGTGTGTAAGCGAGGGTGTGACTACATGGGTTCCGACTCAGTCGGTTGTAGTTACATTCCGTGGTCAAAAGTTGCCTGAAAGGGTCTTTTCTTACCATTCCTCTCTCCTAGTTGAACCTTACAAATTTCCCACTATCCAGTGCTTAAATTGCTGTCGGTTTGGTCACAAAATCACAGTGTAGATCGAAGCCAAGATGCTACAAGTGTTCCCAGTCCCACAATGGTGAAGCATGTGACACAAATAGGGAAAATGCTTTATGCATTGTGAGAGCAAACATTTTGCTACTGACAAGGACTGTCCTGAGTTTGCAAGGCAACAGTCCATCAAAATTACCATGTCTCAAGAGTGCATATCTTATATAGAGGCTTCTGCCCGTTTCCCTCCTGTTCGCAAATCCTATGCGGATATGGCTAAGGAAATATTTGCCCGTCCCACATCTACAATTCCCTCTCCTTTTAAAGTACCAGCTCCTGCTCTTCCTAGCAGATCGTACAAAAAGACTGCTTTCCAGACTCCTCGTCCCCGCGCTCCTTTAGCAAAGGGATATAACAGACAAGCTCATCAAGCCTTAACTGCCGAATGTCCCTCGTCCCTTCCTAATGGTTGCGCTCTAAACCAAGGTGTTGACAGTCCAATAGAATCTAGGAAAGATCTATTGGTTGCACTAACTGAAACCCTTGTAAGCATCTTTAGAACCGCTGAT
>DWMZ01004599.1:0-11586 GCA_018249855.1 Eueides tales michaeli
TATTATAGTAAAGCTCTGGTACCAAGAGGAACTTGAGGCATTGCGTGATCACTTAACATGTAATGCTTCAAGTTCGGTGGAAAGTGGGAAAGTGGAACGGAATGTCTTAACACTAGGTTCCCATGTTCCCTCTGCGTACCCTGCCATTTTCTGGATACAGCGTAAAACTGAAAAAAATAGATCAAGTAAAAAAAAATAGTAGGTTCCCAATCCTCCAGATATTTAAGGCAAATGGAATGGAACGAAAATATTATAATGGAAACCTAAAAATAATAAAACCTCATACAAACGACAAAATACAAGCAAACCCTTGAAATATAGTCGTAATTAAATTTACAGTTATTTGAGCTATTTTATAAATGTTAACATATACGTGAGATATTACAAACAGGAAATATTCTAGATTTTTAAAACTAATTTGAACATTTAAAGCGAAACTGCTTTGGTTAAAACTCAATTTAAAATCTTTAGATATCCATTTTTAACATACTCCACACTCATTTAGAAAGCATTCAAAAATTTTTACTTAGTAATATTTGATCCGCGCACCTTGGAAACCGTCTCAGTATTCTAACCACTAAGCTATTCGTTCTCAAGCAGCCCTTTAAAAATTTAATTTATAAGTTTAACTATTTTATAAAACAATAATTAATAAAAAAAACAAGTAAACTTGTAAAAAAATACTATAATACCTCAAAAATGAACATACAACAGAAATAGAAAAAGGTCACTCCAATGATTAAACCAGTATATAAATTTGACATCTCAAAACACTTCTCGAACAAGTTCTTTAGCGTTGCTGTAGGTGCCGACTATGCACAAGACGGTGCCAAAAATCAATATCAATACAAATTTCCACAGCCGCCATCTCAAGACCCCCAATCCTGGGTCTTGCCAATCTAAACAGAGCTCTATAAATGCTGGATATATGAAGCCCATGTTGGATAAACAGAAGGAACCAAGCTGTAAATAATTTATAAAATATTATAAAATATTTCTTTTTTTCCTTACGTTAAATGCAGTACAGGGTAGGTAGACGGAACCTGGGAACCTAGTGTAAAAACACTACGTTCCTCATTAAGATAATTCCGTTCCTCTCTCCGCCAAATTCTTGAGTTATGCCTCGTTACTAGAGCAAGACAATTAAATTATCAAATATATTATATGTTCGCGTTCATAGTCGCACACTTGTGCACTTGACATAAACTTGGCACTTGACATAAACATTAATATAAAACTCTGCTTCACGCGGTATCCCGCACATGGCAAGATAGATAGAGGGAACGTGAGAAACTAGTGTTAAGACACTCCGTTCCCTACTTTCCACCGAATTTGAAGCATTGAATGACAAAAATCAAATACGCTATTTGTCTTGTTACCAGAGCGAAGGTTTATAAACATTAAATATTTAGTTTGAAAACATCACATATTTAATTTAATCGAGTGGGGATTAAACCCGCAACTTGTCGTTTACAGGCACATATTCACGCTTTATCCCTTAACGAAGAATTTAAATACTTAATTTGCAGCCGTCGGCTTATTGTATATTGTATTTGATATTATAATGACAGTCATCTCATTTCATTGACAATGTACTCTCATACTACAACTGTAATATGATAATATAGTATATAATTTATAGCGTCAACCGAACTATAATTAGTCTAGTTTGACAAAGTACTCAAACGAATAAAGATATTCTTACTTATTATTCTTATGAAACGTAGCTAAAAACCACAATGGACTAGGCTTTCTATTACAAAAACAATGCCCAAATTAGGTCATAAATTTAGGAGCTACATGTTACAGACAGACATAACAACATTATTTTTACGACATATTTAATATTTTTATTTTTTCGCTCTGGTAACAAAACAAAGCGCGATGTTGAGTTCCGCCACTCAACACAGGATACCTTGAATTCGGCGAAAAGTGGGGTATGGAAGCTTAACTTTAGGTTCCCAAGTTCCCTTTGCCTACACTTCTACATGCGACGTACAACAAGAAGCTAAAAAAGGACTTACCAAACCAATAAACTTAGTAACCGCTGGAAATATAACGGCAATAATTGTGATAACTATGACAAATAACGCTCTATAGACCCTCTCCCATAGCCAATATTTGGACGGATCGTATTTCTGCTTTATGTAATACCAGATCAGGTCGAATGGAATCCAGAAGTTGAGTGCGAACGTTACGTAGATCATTAAGGCCATCATCACTTTCAAAGCTATTGGGAATCTAGAAGAATGATAGGATAAATGATGAGGATGTGTGTCGTCAAATTTGGTGAAAGATGCGGAACGAAAGTGTCTTAAAGGGAACGGTGAGTTCCAACAAGGTTTCTAAGGTCTCTCTGTCTCTCCTACAACAAAAATGCTTTTATTTTGGTAGGTAAAATAAACGGAGAATTAAGAAACACAGACACAGTCTGTTCCCCATTATATGGTCAATTTTATAATTTATGGCGTGATTAAGAGAATTCAACGCCATATTTTGTCTTTTTACTAAAGCGAGTATATTAAAATTTCTTTCCATCTGGGTTAACTCCAGACGTAAACACGACAAATAATGATCGACTCACTGTAAACGCGACAGGTTGTGGGTTCAATTCCCACTAGAGGAAATAAAATATTTAATATTCACGTTTCTCCGCTCAGTTAAAAAGTTGAGTTCTGCCACTCAGCACGCAATCGCTCACCTACGATGATAAGTTACTAAACTTAAATTAAGAAACACAACCGAATGAACTATTGATTTTTACAATATCAAACGCAAATCGCTTACGGTTCCAAAGGAAAGTTCACAGTGACCGGTGATTTTGATTTCTCACCAAAACCCCAGTAGCCGAAGAAACCGACGGTCAACACAATGCTGACCACAATTGACATTCCTACGAAATAAATGAAGTAAATATTTGAATAAATGAAGTATATATGGTGTTTGATTGTAAAGGTTTTGAGTATTGTGGGTTCAATTTTTATTCATTGGTGTGTCTTAACACTAGGTCCCAAGTTCCCTCTGCCTCCCTTGCCATGTGCGGGATACAGCGTGGAACTGAGATTTAAGTACCTAGCCAAATTTCAAAATTGTAACATACCTCCAGCCAACACTATAGGTATTTTCTTAGGTTCCGCCATAGAATTCTCAATGGCCAACGTCACGCCCACACCTTCCATACTGAATACGCAAACACCAACAAACTCGAAAAGACCAGCCATAGTTTTAAATATTGGAAAGTCAAAGGGTGATAGTACTGATGTTTTTACCGCATAGTAAATTGTTGCTCCAGCGACGGTCACTGAAAATTTCATATATAAATAATATAAGGAAGAAAAAGAAAGAATTGAGCTTCGCTACTCACCACGGAATGTCTCAAATTCGTGGGAACGGAAATGCTTTAAGGTAAACGGAGTGTCTTATCACTAGATTCCCAAGTTCTCTCTGCCTATCCTGCCATGTACGGGGTAGAATGAAAAACTGAAAATAGTCAAAAAGGCGTTACGGTTTTATAGTTTTTCAAATATAATTGGGTTTTTCATAATTTAGGAATCTTAAATTGAATTTGGGTATGAATGTTGATGTAAGCGTGACGAATGGAAACTCCTATACTTAGCGTGAACCTACCCTAGGAGGGTACATCAGTTTCACCCTGTACATGGCAGGGTAGGCAGAACAGAGGAAACTTGGGAATATTCCGACTTTGTTCCGTTCCCCACTTTCTATCGAATTTAAGGCGTTGCGTGTTGATTGGCTGAATTCAACGACTCTTTTTGTCTTTTTACCAGAGCGAAAAAATTAGAATATTAAATATTTCATTTCCTCGAGTCGGGATGGAACCCATAACCTTGTCGTACACTTTTGCCACTGCGTCATCACATGCCTCAAACTAAGATAAAAGTTAAACAGAGATGAAAGTTATTACATTATTTTTTTGCATCTTCATCTGCCATGTCGATTATATATAGTTGCGACAACCCAGCAACATAAAACTCAGCCCTAAATATCCACCAAAATAGATTAAAACGTGACTGGCGTGGGAAAATTAAAAAAAATATGACATAACTGTCACTCAGATACGTTCCAACGACGAAACGACACCATTATATTTTTAAACTTTACTCATTACATGAAGCTAAAATTTATACTTTTGATTAGGGACTGTTATATGGTGCAGGGGCACAAACTAAATAATGTAAAAAAGATAGGTTGTGGGTTCGATTTCCAATCAAGGCGAAGCGCGGCGTTGAGTTTCGCCACTCAACAGGCAAACAGGCAACAGGCTCAAAGTGGAGAACAGAAGTGTCTACACGAGAAAGTATTTAATAAAAAAAATCCCGAAAAACATATGAACAATGATTTTTATTTTTTTTTGTTAATTATTACAATAAAACTTTTAACCTTTATTAGTATTTCAGAACATATTAAAAAAGAATAACAATTTTCATTTCGATGCTTTACCTAGAGATCATTAATTCCAATAAAATCATGGCAGGGTAGACAGAGAGAATTTGAGACATTGCGTGTTGAATGTAGGAATTCAACACCGCCCTTTACTTTGTTACCAGATCTAAGAAATGGAAATAGTAAAAATTCCATTTCCTCGCGTAGGAATCGAACCCACAAATTATAGCGTTAACAGTCACTTGCTCGCCCTCCGACGCCACGACAGACCTCAACATAAAACAACAAAAATCAACATAAAACAACAGAAATCAACATAAAACAACAAAAATCAACATAAAACAACAAAATTTACCAATAAAAATGTCAGCAATTATAGAAAACGGTGCCAAATATTTCAAACTAGTTATCATACAGATGAGCACACAGGGTATCAACAGAGACGCCACATACACCCTCAGCGGTGGATTTCCTTCCACACTGATTTCATCAGTGCCTTCCACTAGCTGCTTTATTGTACGTGAAATCATAATTTGGTAGACACAGCAAGATCCGAAAAGATCGACGCATATTGTAAAATCTACTGCGTACCTAGAAAATGTATGAATTTGTTAAAATCTAACTATAAACATACGGCATTTTCGCTTCTTTGGCAGAATGGGCAGGGGGAACTTGGGAACCTAGTGGTAAGGTACTCCGTTCGCTTTAAAACCCTTCCGTTCGCCACTTTCCGCCGAATTCTTAAATTTTCTTTATATATAAGGTATAGTTAAGTCAAATAAGGTAAAAACAAGAAATTTAAAAATAAGAAAAAAAAAATCTGTGAGCTTACCGAAAACATCTACTGTACTTCCTAAGACTAACAAAAGGACTTGTCTCCAAAGCTGCTTGAGCCAAGTCAGGGTACGACATGGCGGGTACTTGCACTCTACCGTAAATCTTTTGAGCTGATTGGGCTAGAATCTGTGGTATTTAAAATATTATACATGTATATATATTTAATCGTAATGGATGTGGTTCGATTTTTTAAAAATAGAATATTTTTATTAGCTCTCTCAGGAAACACGACAAATTCCGGCGTTGAATTCTGCCACTTACGGGTTAAGGTCTCGAAATTTGAACTGCCCTAAGCCCTAATACTAGGGCCTTCCCTCTGCCTAACTTGTAATAGGTGAGAAAAAGCGTGAATTCAATACTTTATAATCGATTTCAAATTGAGGTTATTTATTTGACATGATTGTATGAAGTGTTGTTGGAACCAGGGCACATTTAAGAATGATGATCGATAATATTTACACTTTCATATTTTCACTTTTCTCACCAAGCTCTGTCGAAATTTTTATACGCTTGTTACAACTTATTTATGTTGTTAGCATCTCTGTAGGGACGATTTTTACAAATTTCCGCTACCCAAAGACAATTCGTTAGAATTATCCCTTGGCAAGAGAGAATGCTATTTTTTAAATATTATTACTATTTTTAAAGTGTTATTCCACACTTAGGAAAGAAAAATACTATTTCGACGGAGCTTGGTGAGAACGAATGGCTTAGTGGTCAGAGCGCTTGGACGGAATCCAAGAGGCGCGGGTTCAAATTCTGCTTCGTTCAAATTTTTATACGTTTTTAAATTTAGTATTTTTCTTTTCTAAGTGTGGAATAACACTTTAAAAATAGTAAAAATAAGATTACTTTTTTCTCGGTTTTTGCAGAATTTTCAAGACATTTCGTGTTTCATTTATTAAACGTAGGTTGTATTTTTTAATTTCACACGGAATCCCATATATAGCAGGGTACGCTAGCACCTGGGAACCCTTATGTTAGGGTACAACGCTCCTTTTAAGACACTTGTGTTCCCCTTAGGAAAGTGGTGTTTTGTTCGTTCATATTTTTTATGATAGTGTCTAAATAAATGCATAATAAAAGTAGATAAAATAAATATCTTTTGAGGGGATCATAAGCGTGTGACTGTAAATGCGACAGATTATAGATTCAAACCCCACTAAAGTTAAGGAAATACTTAAAATTAATTTTGGTAACAAGAAAAAAACAAACGATACAGAACGGAGTAACGTAACACTAGGATTTCCAAATTCAATCTGTCAGGTAACAAATTAAATTTGGGAACTAAGTAAGTATTACAGCGTGAAGCGGAAAAAAAAACTTACAAGCATACAATAACTGACGAATATTCCCATCAATATAGTCAATAAGACAGAAGTCCACAGACCGCATTGTTTATACGACTCGTGTATGGCCATGACACCGCCACCTAGACAGCTTTTCACCAAATGTCCTATAGATTCTATAATACTGAAAATATATATATATATTGAATACTAATCCTAATTTCATTGTTGCAGTGGAACAAGCGTGCGACTGTAAATATAATAGATTGTGAATTCAATCGCCGCTCGAGGAAATCAAAATGTCTTAATGACCTGTCGTGGCGAAACGGCACAAGCGTGTGACTGTAACCGACAGGTTCTGGGTTCTATCCCCACTCGAGGAAATGAAATATTTAATATTTTCCATTTAAATATTTAATGTTTCATTTCTTCGCTCTGGTAATAAGGCAAAGCGCGGCGTTGAGTTCCGCCACTCAACACGCAATGCCTCAAATTCGGCGGAAAGTTGGGGACGTAAGTGGAACGGAGTGTCTCGATACCAGATTTCCGGGTTCCCTCTGCCTTCTCTGCCTCGTGCGGGATACAGCGTGAAGCTAAAATAAAAAAAAGAAAAAGAAAAGAACATTTTCATATCTTCGTTCTGGTAAATAGGTGGCGTTAAGTCTCACCACTCAACACGCAATTCCTCCAGAATTCTGTTTCCCGAATGGTCTTAATGGGAGCTTCACTTTTCAATGGGAGCGTTATTCCCCGTATATGGCAGAATAGGCAGAGGGAACCAAGGAAACTAGTATTAAGACACTCCGTTTTGGTCCCAACTTTATGCCAAATATAAGGTATTGTGTGTTGAGTGACAGAACTCAACGCCGCCATTCACCTTGTTACCACAAAGAAGAAATAAAATGAAAATATTAAATTTTCGTTCTAAACCATTTAATATTTATTTTTTTCAATTGGGAATCGAACCCACGACCTCACGATCGAGTTGGTGAAGCATCGGAGTGCTATAAATATGGAAAATATAAGAACCACATCAATTTCGCATCTTCCGTTTCTACTGGAATGTAGAAAGATGCATTACTGCCGGTAGCAGAATTAACGATGCCTTAGCTATATTGTTGAGACGGTGAAACGTCAGAACAGGCGCACATTTGGCCGTGTACAATACAGTATTGGTACGTATTGGTAATGGTACTGAGATGTTATCTCTTTGTAGGATGTGCGGAGTTAACTAAGCTGTTCGCATACCCCAATGATAAAAGAGACACATAATGGTAGCGTGAATGTCACAGTGAGAATGAAGAAGAACGTGCTTAGGTGTTTTGGGCTCGTAGAGCGAATAAGTGATGAAACAATGGTAAAAAAAGATTTATGAAGGCAAAGTGAGTGGTAAGTAAGGGAGTATCTACGATTCTGAAGGAGGGTCACGTAAAAAGCATAAAGACCTCCCCAGAGGGCATGTATGAAGAGGTTGATGACAGTGTACAAGACGAAAGAGTTATGCCGAGACCGTAGCGTTTGGCGCTCCGTTCTTTCTGGCTACCTTGCTAGGGATTTAGCGTGACGCTAAAACAAGAAGATTAAGATAAGAACCACGTTTAATATTTGACCATTGTTTAATGTTTATCTAAAATCAATACTTATAAATTCGCAGTTTTAATAGAGCCATATCATCCAAACCACGTTCCTAGACTATATTTGCACAGAAAAGACAAATGAGTCTTTCCTAAGTAAACTAGGCGACGAAGCATCATTGCAGAATCGGAAGCTATTTCTATTGGGTCAAAATCAAATGAACTGGATGCAGCTTAATTTTTGTGAAAAATATAATTACTGCTATTTCTCCAGCTTCACTCTACCCGCACACAGCCGAAGAAGACTTAATGTTAAGACACTCCGTACTATCGCAAAATTTGAAGCCATTCAATGGCAGATCTCAACGCTGCGTTTTGCCTTGTTACTGTAGCGTAGAAATAAAAATATTGGATTACCTTAAATGGGTATCGAACGCACACCTGTCGCGTTCCCAAACACACATTTGTATTCTTGCGCTGCATATTCAAAGATTACTATAGGTAGATAGACTCTTATCATTTACTGTAGACACTACATCATCAATAACCGCAATGATCAGTCTGATTAAAATCAATAAAACAAAAGCATACTCTATTATTGGTTCATTGAAATGCTATTTTATGTCTCATATATGAAATTCGATCCAGTCTTCTGTGCATACTGTCCGTTCTCCACCTTCTGAGTAAATTTAAATCATTGTGTTTTGAGTGGCGGAACCCAACGCCGCTTGTTGTCTTATCTTATCTGAGTAGGGAAATTTGGCTAAATGTGGATCGAACTTGCAATGATCGCGGTAATTATCAAACACTTTCCGACTGAACCACAATGATTTTTATATCCTAAATTTAAAATCGTATAAAAATTTGGACGAAGCAGTATTTGAACCTGCGCCTCTTGAAAACCGTTCAAGCGCTCTGACCACTAAGCCATCCGTCCTCACCAAGCTCCGTCGAAATTTTTATACGCTTGTTACAACTTATGAATGTTGCTAGACTTTTACATCGCCTCTTTAATGATATATAATATATAATTTATTTCCTTAAAGCTTGCGGCTTCGCCCGCTAGAATTTTACAATTATTTACTCACTAATCTGAACTGCTTTCGTGTTTAAATAAAATTATGATTATAGATGATGATGATGACGAAAATTAAGTCATTTCGGCTGAATTAGCCGACCCTACTCTACATAATTTATTATTTTTTATTTGTAAGCTAATTTAAATAAAATTAACACTAAAATTTTATGGGAAGTTTGCAAAATGAATGCAAGCCTCATTTAAATTGGTTGAGCTGTTTCTGATATTAACAGACAAACATATAATATGTTAAAAACCACCGTTTTGGTACATATAGTAGATTATCTCACATATCTTTCGTGTAAAGACGATCAGTTACAATTTTATAATCGTTTATTTTTCTTAAAGCCTGTCATGGAACAGGGGCACAAAAGGAGCGTGCGACTGTAATCATGACAGCTTGTTGGCTCGACTCCCACTTGTAAAAATGAAATATTTAATATTTTCATTTCTTTTCTCTGATTACAAGGCAAAGCTCGTGGACTTCCTCCCGTCAACATGCAATGCCTCTAATTTCGCAGACAGTTGAGAACGGAACAGAGTGTCTTAACACTATGTTTCACAAGTTTTTAATGTGAGAAATAGAGCTTAAAACTGAAAAGAAATCTTTTCTTTAAATAAAAATGGGCTTAAAATCTGTATGTACCAATATCGATATTATATAATTTTATATATGTATAATTTGTACCTACATCAATCTTGAGGTCAGACATGTTTAATCTGTGTCACGTCACGTCACGTCAAATATTATTAATTTATAGTCGTCCAAGATCAAGTTCAAGGCACGACAACTTGATCTCGATGAGAGACCGAATCAAATTTTATATGAGAGTTGCATTGAATGAACATTTAAATTTATATAACCTATAACGTTGTGACTCTAAACAAGAATTGGAAAATTTAGACAGGTTCAGGATTCGATGCTCACTCGCATAAATGAAATGTTTAATATTTGAATTTTCTTCCCTCTGTTAACGAGGCAAAGTGCGGCGTTGATATTCGCCAGTCAATACGCATTGTTTCTAGAATCCAGCGATTCTGGAAGTTGGTAACGGAAGTATCTTTATGCTATGTTTCCAAATTTCCTGCTATGTACAGAATACAGAGTAGAGTTAAAAAATCAAAATTTTTTTTTTTAGCTTCACGCTGTATCTCGCACAAGGCAGGGTAGGCAGAGGGAACCCGGGAACCTAGTGTTAAGACACTCCGTTCCACTTCCGTTCGCCACTTTCCAAACAATATATTTGTTCTAAATTT
Organism: Eueides tales michaeli; assembly: GCA_018249855.1. NCBI lineage: Eukaryota > Metazoa > Arthropoda > Insecta > Lepidoptera > Nymphalidae > Eueides > Eueides tales. Next base: position 10,440 of record DWMZ01004599.1, read on the forward strand.
TAAATGCATCAACATTAAAAATGTTGCTTAATTTCAAGGCAAGGAACGAATTGTCTGAACCCTAGATACCCAAGTTCCCTCTGCCCACCCCGCTACGTGCGGGATACAGCGTGAAGCTGAAAAAAAAATCCTCGTTATAAGAAAATTATATAACTACAAGGTTTTCTGGCATATTTCTTCTAACAAAGTAAACAACTTATGTTTTTAGACAGAAGTGGTTATCTACAATGTATAATAAAATATTATCTTTTATAAGCCTGAGGCCTGTCGTGGTACAGTGGCACAAGCGTGTGACTGTAACCGACAGGTTGTGGGTTCGCTCCCCACACGAGTATTTTCAATTTAAATATTTAATGTTTATTTTTTCGCGTTGGTAACAAGGCAAAAGCGTTGAGTTCCGCCACTCAACACGCAAACGCCTCAAATTCGGCGGAAAATGGGGAACGGATGTGAAACACGCAGTATCTTAACACTCGGTTCCCAAGTTCCCTGCTGAAAGAAAAAAGTAAAAAAAACTATTTAAAAAAAAGATATACGTTGGTTTCAAAGATATACTTAGTTTTTTTTCCAGGAGGTCTTAAGTTGATAAAGTCATAGTTCTTCGCATCATCTCCTGTTGCTTTGATTTCATATTTGTGATGTCCTCGGTACCTTAACACCTGATCTCTGGTTTCATCACTCTTAAGAGAATATTTTTAAATTTGTTAATTAAGCAAAATGTGTATTACAAAAAGTATTTATATTTTTTTAGCTTCACGCTGTATTCCGTACAAGGCAGAGTAGGCAGAGGGAACCCGGGAACCTAGTGCTAAGACACTCCGTTCCACTCCAGCTTCTCATTTTCCGCCAAATTTGAGGCACTACGTGTTGAGTGGCGGAACTCAACGCCGCACTTTGCCTTATTACCAGAGCGAAGAAATGAAACATTAAATGTTTAAATTGAAAATATTAAATATTTCATTACCTCGACTGGGGATCGAACCCAGAACCTGTCGGTTGCAGTCACACGCTTGTACCGCTGCTTAATTTATATATATATATATATATATATATATATATATATATATATATATATATATATATATATATATATATATATATATATATATATATATATATATATATATATATATATATATATATATAT
>DWMZ01004600.1:0-11585 GCA_018249855.1 Eueides tales michaeli
AAGACAATATCTTACTTTGTTGTGTGAAAAGAACTTGTGCAGTTCACTGTATGTTAGAACAGATACTGAAATATTTGTATAATAAAGTTTTTTAAAAAAGAAAAGTTGTTTTGTTGTTGTTTTCTTTATAAATATTTTTTTAACATAGAAACTTTTAGATTCATGTATACCGAATATGGCAGGATAGGTAGAGAATTTGGGAACTTAGTGTTAAGATACTGTTACAATACCCACTTTTGGCCGAGTCTGAGGTATTATTTGTTGATTGGCAGAGGTGAACAATGCGCTTTGCCTTGTTACTAGAGTGAAAAACTGAAACATTAAATATTTAATTTTTGAACGGGATCAAACCTACCTTTCGCGTTTTATAGTCGCACATGACACGCATAGCATTACTTTTGTATAAATTCATAAACTTTAATAAAATGACTGGGGGCATAACTACATTTTCACTCTTACAGAAAAACTTATAACAAACATTGACTTTGATATTATATATTTAGCATGCATAAGTGTGTTCAATTGAAAAAATATTTTACTTATTAATACTTAAATTTATTATCTTCATCAGAATAAACTATGTGACAATACAATTTATGTCCAAATACTATGTGTGTTATGTAGTAGAACTTGCTAATCTTATATGATATTAACACCCTCTGAATGGAAAATAAAATAATAATTATTAATTTTACAGAAGCTCTCCCCTTTAACCCAAATCCATGGAAGATAATTTTTTTAGTGCAATTTGAAATATAATACAAGGACTATTTTTTTAAAAATATTAAAAAATTGTATTGCTATATGTAACACAAAATATATACTACAAAAACCTTATGAGGATATTATTTTCCAATTTTGGTACAGTTTTACCATTATTTAGTAGAATAGATGATTTATTTACTTATTATTACATTTTATTTAAACTTATGATTATAATAAATATATATTTATTAATATTTTTTATATAATCTATTTGTAAAAGCTTTTTTAAAATAATTTGATACAATTGTGTACTAGTTTCCAAAATATTGTTTATAAAGTTAATGTCCAGAACAAACTACACATAATTTTACTACTAATCATGCCAATTACCTCAATATATATCTTTCTTTTTTTTTATTAAAAATATACAAATTATAGAATGGTTTAAGTTATTTTAACATAATCACTTTGCAAGAACTATGGGAAGTCCAGCATCTGAAAAATAAGATAGAGAAAAAGAGTGTGACCAAATGATCTATAATATATTAAGTCTCTAACAACAAATCAAAGAGAAATGTAGCATTTCACCACTCAACATGCAATATCTTAATAACTCTGCAGAAAGTGGGCAAAAAGTGCTTTAATATTAGGTTTGAGTGTTTGGAAAATATGTAGGAAAGAGCATAAATAAAAAAAAATATTTATTTAGCCCAAAACTCACCAGTTGTGGTAAGCATTTTTCAACATGTTCAAAGTCAACATTATCAGAACCTTCACGGAGGGCTTCGTTTGATGCCCTCAAACATGTTTCTGTGACAAGACATTTTGCTACTTCTACTATGAGAGTCAAAGCATCATTCCCCAATTTAGTTTTGTTATCTTGAAATGATCCATTGAGTAATTCTTTGATTAAATCCTTTGAAAAATACATTAAACATTAGTATTTTACTAGTAGAAACAGCATAGATATATTTATGTGACTTATTTTATACCTGTTTTATATAACTCTTTACATTAGAGGCAACATAAGCTGGATCTATATTACCATCTTCGTTTTCATTACTATATCGGGCCATGTTACAAAGTCTTTTACTATTACAGTAAGATTTGATAAATAATTGTAGAGGTGTAGTATAAAGAAATTAATAATAATATTGTATTTAAAGTGTACGTTTTTAAAAGATGCATAGGCTAACTACAATAATATATATAACATACAAGGTGAATTAACTTAAACGCAACAAAACATATAGTAAAATTACAATGTAACACAGTTTATTAATCTCTTATATTTTGTATTATTATGAACTATGATTATTATTGATATTTTTATTTATAACATACATAATAATAATGACAGTTGACAAAGGAACAAAAACAAATTTTACCAACATAAAAATATAGTAAATCATATACAAAAACAAATATATAATATTTTTATTTCAAATGTATAATAAGGAATCTTCTATAATGTTTACTTCATTACATATATTTTCGACAAATAAATTTGCAATTAGCAACACTTTGGCCGTTTTCCAAATTGTCAAAACAGTAACAACGACGTGTCTACTAACGTGGGGTCCGGTTTAGTAAGCGCGCCAACATCTGTCAACAGTATCAATAATTCGACCAACTTGTAAGTATGCTTCCGAATTCAATAAGTAAAACATAATCGAACCAAGTATTTTTTCATATAAACATGAGTGGAGTATGTAGTGTTGTCGATGAAGATAGTAAAATGCTTGTAATTCAAGCATTTTCCGCAATCGAGGAAAGTGACGATAGTGACATTGACGTGGAACGTAAAAAAACGTCAATGCTCATGATGCTAACGCTCCGACCCATCCGTACTGCAAGCACTGGTCAAGTCACATATGACGTCAAACCCACATGAATCTTACCGCACCCTGTGGTATGCTATGAACGCTGTTTTGACAATTCGGAAAACGCCTTTACAGACACAAGATAAAAAAATATTCTATTCTACTGACAGAGTGACAGATAAATTTTAATTAATATTTGTCTTTAAAAATATATTTTATTGGAGTTTCACGTTTTCAAAACTTTTATCTATTTGACGAGTAGGTATTCTATTTTTCTACATTAATTCTGTTATGCTGACAAATCCAACTTTTCAGCAAATTGCATTTGTTTACGTAATTATCTAACCTTATCATTAAAAAACCATTTCTTCTTTTTGTTTATTTAGATTAAACAATGTCACTCTCGCCATTTCTCCGTTCTCCATTCACGGACCTAACTGGTGGGATGGTTTCCCATCAGATGTTGGGAAATTGTCAAAAACAAGAAATGAGATACATGGATTGCCTTGAAGCCTATGGGTTGGACCGAGGCAAAATTAAATGCCAAGAATATTTTGCAGATTTTCATGAATGCCAGACTAAAACTAAGCAATTTAAGAGATTTACGGTATGTTACATGTTTACCATATAAAGTGATAAATTGATTTACTAATTTTAATAACATATAAAAATTTGAATGTGTTTCCAAGAAGTTCTGGTTCAAATCCCGCTACGTTAAATTTTTTATACGTTTTTAAATTAGGATTTTTTTTCCTAAGTGTGGATAATATTTTAAAAGTAATAAAAATAAAGCTATATATGTAAATAGGTTTCGCCAAATTTGTAACAAAATAGTAAATTTTATTATGTTTTTTTCAGGCAATGCGTAGAGAAAGAGACAGACAAATTGCTGAAGGAAAACTTAAAGGAGATGAGCAATATGTGAATCCAAGGGTAGACAGTTTCTAAAATACTTGTGAAAAAAACTGGTCTCTATAATTAGTAATATAGAATTGTTTATCTGTTTAATTTGTTTTAATTTTAGTTATATAAATTTTGCCAAAGCAATTTTAATATTACTCTTGTTCTTAATAAGTTTTAATAATCTTTTGGGCTTATATTTAATTATTTTGCATTATTCTATTTTACTAAATTTTTTAGGATGATTTACATATTTCCGTACATAAACAGGCAATGTTGTGTCAAAGCACTGGCTATGCCTTAATTCAAATCACTGTGTTGCTTTCTAGTTGCATATCTACAAAAGTGCAGAAATAAAAGTAATTTGTTCCCCAAAGTAGGAATAACTAAGGTAGCAGGCAGATGATGTAGTTTATAGTAACATATTGAATATGATTAAAACACCTAAGTATATTTCAGGAAAATGTGTTTTTTATTTGGAATAATTTGTAATTAAAATAAATTACTTTTACCACAATAGTGTGGTTATTTTTAGTTAGACCTTTATTTGTATTTCCTATTTATTATCATTGCCTCCTTTCCTTACGCTATTGATTATTTATCTTGTGATCTGACTTGCTTGAAAAGATTGAATACATGATAATGCAATATTTGTATTATTATTACCTCTAGAACTGCTGATATTTTGTACTGTACATAGTTGTGGCATTGTTATGGTGTCTTAGCAGTCCAAGTGTATTTAGACAGGTGAAATTAAGAAATGTGATGGTATTGTATGTAGTGATTTTATTCTCTCAGAATACTATAATATGGGTATCAATTAAAGGAAGGATCTTCTCTCTATCTTTACACTTATAAGAGTAATACAATGGTAAAATAAAAAAATATGCACTTAATTCTTTTATTTTCTGAAACCGGTAAGGTGTCAGTGGGACAACCGTGGAAAGCCAAAAGGGGAGCGAATATTTACATGCCAATTACATATTTGTATTTCAAGAAAACAGCTGATAAGTATCATTGGCCTAATATGAAAGATATCTCATAATAACAGGTGTCGCAGCGGCGCAAGTGTGTCTGTGCGCAGTCGAGAAAATGAAATATTTCAATTTAAATATTTAGTGTTTCATTTCTTCGCTCTTATAATAAGGCAAAAGCGCGGCGTTGAGTTCCGCCCCTCAACACGCAATGCCTCACCATAAGAGTACAGGCAGTACAACACTAAAGGGCAGGAGGATTATTTTACGGTTGATTCCGCCACTACCCGTGGCATTCGACTTTATAGAGAGTAAGTTACACTTAATGTCGTTATAATCAATGGGAGAAAAATGAAAAGAAGGAAAATTAGGAATAGGCGATAGACGGTTACGGAGAAGTTTATATTTGGATAGATTAACGTCGGTGGGATTTAATTTGTATTTACATTTAGCCCGGTTACGTCTCGACATTAGTGTTCTTATATCGTTTGTCAGCCAAAGAGTACGAAAATGCTTTAATTTCATGAAACATAAAAGGGCGTGCTTGCCAAAAAGTTATGTCAGAAGGGAATTGAATATATCAAGCGTCTTAACAATTGTATTAGCGTTAAAGATCGAATCCCATTCGATTTTATCCAAATCGGTCATGAATAAATCATTATTAAAATTTTTGAAACTACGACGCATTACTACCGTAGGTCTTAGCTTTGGGGGCATATATTGTAGGATAACTAAATCAAGTCGTGGTAAGAAAAGCCTTCAGCTGGAAGTTGACCATGGTTTTCAGTATAATTCAAGGAGGAAACAAAACTAAGATCTAATAGAGATGGAGAACAGTTTGGAAAATAATGAGTGGCTTTAGATGGAAGAACGTTAAGATTGTCACTGTTTAGAAGTCGCTTGGAACGTACATCTCGCTTTATGAGGCAAGTATTAAAATATCCCATAATAATAGTATGATCCGTAATAGGCACAAACAATTCTAATAAATTTTCTAAGTAATCAAAATAGTCAATTTGAAGGGAAGGACTATAGAAAACACCCAATAAAAGTTTGACTCGACCAATCAAGACCTCAATAAACAGATGCTCAACTGATTCGGAGTAATTTGAATCAGACTTACTGAGTATAATGAAAGGGTCACGAAGGTATACGGCAACACCGCCTGCACCTTTACCTATGCGATCGTTACGTATTAGATGAAAGTTAGGGAGTGAAAACGAAGAAGAGGGTAAGGAAGGCTTAAGGAAAGTTTCGGAAATTAAGATAGCATGAATATTAGCATCGCTAAAAGAAGTAGCGTATGTAAACAACGTTAAAGTCCTTAAAAGGAAGAGAAAATGGAGTTAAGGGATGAACTAAGGGGCGTGTATGAACTGGAAAAGCTATCACCGGAAGATAACGATAAAGCTGTGGTAAAGGTGCTAACATCGTCATTGTCATCGCCAGAAGATTGATTTAAGTCGTTGATATTGATATCCATGTATTTTATATAAAATAATTATATATAAGAAGGCTATAATAAATAAATATGTATATCAATAAAATAAAAATAATTTATATAATATGCACACGCACAATATTTTTTTCCTATTATATATCCTTATTATATTTCAAATTAATTATCATTTAAGAATACATACAACTAGAATTATTCAGATTTCAAGTAGATGATAAAGATACTGGTAGGTGCAGGAACTTTTAAAACGTAACTATAGTATTAGATATATTAATAGAAATTATCAAAATTGAGAGCATAAAAAGACGTGTATACACTCTGAGCAACTACCCGCGAAAAAAAAGTTATGTACGTTAAGCCTTGGAGTCTTGGTCCTGCTCAATTGTGTTTTTGGCGTACTTGGTGTTATAAGCACACAGATCACGTTATTTGCCATAAGAGATCTGTTTATTGAGCTGTCTATGTATAAACATTCAAGATGAGGACCGGATACATAGTTCGTGACTTTCCTTCGTATCATTAAATGTCCTTATACATTGCCATCTGGGTGCATCGACGTCGCACAAATGTTTGCCTTCTCGTTCAAATGACAAGTAACAAGCAACTCTCCCTGCCTTCGGAATTTGGATAATTCTATAATGCGCTACGTTCAGTGGCGGATTAACTCATTTGCCGCCAGTAGGTTGTTCAAATTTTGCCGCCCCTTGTGATCTCTGCATTTCGAAAATGTCATATTCTGTAGTTAAAAAACTAAAACACTTTTTTTTTATTGGACTTACAGTTTAAAACAATATTTATATTAAATTATGCATTAAGAATCCGCTTGGTGATGATAATAAAATGAATTAAATTTTTTTTTTAAATTACCAAAAGGATAACTTAAAATTTTTATATTTTAATTTAAATGTTATATTCGCAAAATCGTCAATAAAATCGTCGTATGAAATATTGTTCATAAATTCTGACTCTAAGCACAAAATAGCTAAAGTATTTGAATTTTGTTGTGTTGATGTAGATCGTAGATAGTTTTTCAAGCAAGAAAAGCTTCTCTCTTCCGAACAATTTGTCGCTGGTGTTCACAAAGCCATGCGAACTGCTGTATTTAAGAACTTTGAATAAATGCTCGCGTTATTAGCACGACGACGCGTCAGTAGACTTTCCTATTAAGCGTAGTAGAAGCGTCGTTTGTGTCAGAAGACTTTCCTTTAAAGCTACCATTCATAGCTTACTTTGTAAATCTCTATAATGTTTATATTTAAAATTCTTTGAGAAGAATGGTGGCCTTGAAGGTGTACGCATTCTTAAACCAGGTCAGTTTCTAAGCTATTAGGATACATTTTTATCAAGAAAATAGCTTTTTCCGTCAGGGTTGATGTTGACAATTCACCTATTTCAGTTAGAAATGAAAGTTCTCGTTAAATCTTTTGTAAGGCTCCTGACGTTTTCCTAACTCAAATACGAGTCTATCTACGATGCCGAAAAACGTGTTAACCCGGAAAGTTTCACTCACAGTTATTCTGATTTCTTCATCGGATGTTTCGTCAAATCTTTTTTAATTTAAGGTTGTCTTTTTAAAATATCTGTTGTATATTATTTCGATACGCTTGATTCCATCGATTTTTCTTTAAAATACTTGAAGTTCCCTCGTTCAATTACAAAAATTTACAGAATGATCGGCAACGGTGATCAAATCGGAAGCCTGAATTTGAACATTCACTTTGCTTATTTTCTCCAAAAAATCATTCCAAGCAACAACCATTACCCCCGTTTCCAGTTTTTCTGAATTAAAAAATATCTCCGCCGCTTCGTTCGCTACAGGCTTTTCGGTACAATCGTCCTTGTTTCCAAAGTTTTAGAACTTCGTGCCAAGAATCTCTCAAACTCTTACACGCGTCCTCTCTGGCTGACCAACGTATCACTATCACTCTTTTCAGGATTTTACCTTTTCCCGATTTCACTGGTTAAGTTTTGCCAGCGTTGTGACGAGCTTACAAAAAAAACGTAAATTTCATGTAACAGCATGAAAAAGCGGAAACGTGAGTGACTATCCATGAAAGTTATATTCTTTTATAATAATGTCTAGTGTTTTGAGTTCCGAAATAATGGCAGAAAATATTTCATCACCTTTATGTCCCATTGATGACAAAAACTTTACAAATCTTTCGTTCGGTTCACCTGTGTCCAAAACATATCTAATGATAAGGGTAAGTCGATACACATGTGATATATCCGGTATTGAATCGATAATTAGGGAATAATATTTTGCTTTTCTTATCTCGTTTCCAATCAATTTTAGGATCTTATATCCCATCAAGAAGATAAACGCATCGCAAATGGTACTTGATAAGTAACTGGCATTCTCTTTTTTTTTTTTTATTATGGAAAGACACGGCAAACGAGCGTACGGGTCACGTAATGGTAAGTGATCACCGCCACGGCCCCGAGTAACACCAAAAGAGTTACAGGAGCGTTGCCGGTCTTTAAGATGGATGGGCACCCGGCATTACCCAATGCGAAACGCAGTGGCCGAAGCCACTACTTAACGCCGATTTTAAATGCCTGGGTGGTAATAATCCGGTCGAGTCTGCCCATGCGTGTTGCCATTGCTGACAACGTAACTCTCCCACTTTAGTCGCCTCTTACGACACCACCAGTACCAGGGTGATCCTATTCTAAGCCGGAATCACACGGCAACGGTCCTTGATTCCAAATCGTTCAATAAGATAGGCTAAAAAAGGATTCCGCTAGCAATTCCAAAATCATGCAATAATTTCCATTATGCAGATCACCAAACTTTTAATTTTTGCCTCTGAAAGTGAGCGAATGATCATGTCATTCGTTACCACACCGCAAATACATAATAAATACATAAAATAAAAAAGTATTAGCAGCATTGACAAACGCCCAATACCCCACTTTGACAAATTAAGTAACGAAACCTTTAAGCCGTTTATGTAGGTATTTTTTTATTTGTGTAAGAAAACAAATTTGCCGCCCCCTAAAATCCGCCGCCCTAGGCTCCAGCCTACTCAGCCTGCTGGTAAATCCGCCACTGGCTACGTTACCTTACGTACCTCTTCGTCCATCTCTTTTACTCCCTCTTTGGTTATCATTGTCTTGGTGTTGCACGTTGCGAGGTGCAAAGGTAGTTTTTATTTTCAACAGCCCAATCTCTGCTGAAATCTGACACATTTATTAAAATCGTCTAGCTTGTAAAGTAAATAAAATTTCAATAATTTAACTCAAAAATATTCAAGGATCGATAGGATAGGAGCAATTATCACTATTGTCTACAAAGTAACACATTTTAGCAAAATTGAAATCGTCTTCAGCAACAAAGAAGAAAATATACAATTCCAATAATATACATTTTTTCGTTAAACTGATTTACTGAGTCGAAAAAAATTTACCTTTTAATTGGGCCCTATAGCTAATTTTGATCCAAGGCATGCTACGCCACTGGGTCAAACTAAATATGATAAATCCGATTTTTCATCAAATTAACATAGTAACCTACCTAATAAACCCTTTATTTTTGTTTACGTTTATTCACGTTGTATAATAATTTACAGGACTCGATGAAAAATATATTAGTTTCATTGTTGTTATCTCATAATATGGTCAATCGTATCATTTAAGGTATGGTACAGACCCTAGCATTTTACGGGCGCTTTTAAAATTGTATAATTTTGTTAGCATCAAGTTATCAACTTAACTATAGATAGGTAAATTATTTGCATTGTTTGTTATACTAGAATAACCAACAATGCAAGTAAATTTATAAATTATTTATATTCATAACTGACAAGGCTACAAAATTAACCTCTAAGTATTTTAACTCAGCCCCTAACGACAAAGATAACATTGAACGTTCCACGCTCCATTCTACAATTTCAAATTTCGTAAACTGACCTATTATATATCTTATGCCGTTATAGATTGCAATACATACTTTCATATATTACATTGCATGGCAATAAAATTGCTAGAAAGTAGTGAAGATCTTAATATGCTGTGAATAAAAATATTTTTTTTAGCTTCATGCTGTATTCCGCACATGGTAGGGTAGGGAATTGGTAACCTAGTGTTAAGACACTCCATTCCGTTCCGTTTCCCGCTTTCCGCCGCCGTCGATTGAGGCATTGCGTGTTGAGTGGCGGAACTCAACACTGTGCTTTGCCTTGTTACCAGAGAGACAAAATGATAACATTAAAATGAAAATAGTAAATATTTCATTTCCTCAAGTGGGGATCGAGCACACAACCTGTCGTTTACAGTCCACAGCACGCTGCGCCGCGACTGGCCTCAATATTAAATATAATATATATGACTCATTTAAATGAATAATTATTCTACTATTTGAAATAGCCCTGTAGGGGCATCTACACATCACATTACTTGTGCAATATCTATATAAATATAGAAGACAAAAAGATTTTTACTATTTTTAAAGTGTTATTCCACACTTAGGAAAGAAAAATACTAAATTTAAAAACGTATAAAAATTTGGACGAAGCAGGATTTGAACCTGCGCCTCTTGAAAACCGTTCAAGCGCTCTGACCACTAAGCCATCCGTCCACGGATGGCTTAGTGGACGGATGGCTTAGTGGTCAGAGCGCTTGAACGGTTTTCAAGAGGCGCAGGTTCAAATCCTGCTTCGTCCAAATTTTTATACGTTTTTAAATTTAGTATTTGACAAAAAGATTGCTATGAGTTATATTTAGGAGACGACATAAAACAGCAGACGCTTTCTAAACTTTTAAATTTTTACAAATCCGTAGTAAATAGGTACCTACACAGTTTTAATCTCATTATTATAATTCTCTCGGTTTTAAGCTTATATTATATTCGATGAGAAGGAGATACGTAAGTTATACATGAACTTCTCTGTTTATTATGGAAAATGACATTAAAATATGTAGCGTAAATTAAAAATTACCATGCTTAAAATGCAACGCTTGACAGCATCATCCACCATCACCTCGTTCATACTAACAATAAGTAAACAAGATGTATCTAAGAACCACTGAACTTGCATAATAACAAAAGATGATAAAAAGAATCTACATAATAATAAAATTTTGCTATATAATAAAACAATACAGTATTTATGGGGATTTTACTATAATACTTAGTTTTATTTTTAAATTTATATTATAGATGACATTAATGTTGCGATTTATAATTTATAAGTCCTACGCAAGTTTTAGAAATAGTATGATATGCGGATGGCGCAGCGGCCGATCACTACTAGAGTTTTTTACGTTCCAGTCACGGTCGGTCGAAGGCTTTTTTATGCGGAATTTTGGCGCCAAACTATTTACAATCAATTCTTACATGTCAAATGATGGATAACAATCTTATTATTTTGTAAACTTATTTGCTCACACGGATCGCTTAAGGTCACTGCGTCATAATTATGCGCGTTAAAAACTATTACCGGTTAAAATTATTATAGCAAAACTTTAATAAATATATTTACCATAGATATATTTTATTTTTATATATTTTAGTAAAAAAATATTGTGTGAGAAGCTTGCATAATTGCGTTATTTACATACCGTAGTTACTTCTTCATTGCAAGTAAGGTTGGTCCTCAACCTTCAGGTGTACATTTTTTGTTACAAAATTATTACGAATTTTATTTTGCATCAACTCTATGACTTAAAAAGCTACCTACCTCATTTACCTCATTAATCAATATTAATTTTGAAATAGATTTC
>DWMZ01004601.1:0-11583 GCA_018249855.1 Eueides tales michaeli
AAAAATTATGTATAAAATTAGAACAAGTTATATATTACTTGCTTTAAGGGATATTAATAACCAGTGTTATTTAGCTTCACATCGTTTACCGCACATGGCAGTGCAGGCTGAGGGAACCTGGGAACCTCGTGTTAAGATACTCCGGTCTGCTCTCCAATTTCCGCCGAATTTGTGATATTGCGTGTTGAGTGGCGGAACTCTACGCCACGTGTCTTGTCCTTGTTACCAGAGCGAAGAAAGGAAAATATTAAATATTTTATTTCAACATATTAAATATTTCATTTCTATGAGTGGGGAACGAACCCACAACCTGTCTGTCACGTTTACAGTCACGCGCTCGTGTCCCTGCACCAGCTGTGACAGTGTTAAAATACAATTTTTTTATACTATAAATTATATTTTATCACAAAAAAAAAAAAAAATTATAACCCTAGTAAAAACCGTTAAGTAACTAAGCAACGTTAATATAAATGAGCACAGACATGCACATTGCACAGTCGTCACCGTAGCTCGCCGTTGAGACATGCTTCAATGAACACCATGGTTGTGGTTCAAATACTACGGAATAATAACAATAAAAACCGTCATGGCGCAGTAGGTAGCGTCTGTTTGTAAGCAGTGGTTGTTAGTTTGATTATGTGCTGGGTAATTCATTATATTTTTTAATTATTTTCATTTCTAACTCTCTGGGAGACAAAGTGCGGCGTTGAGTTCAGTCACTTAACACACATTATTCCGATAATTGAGCGGAGAGTGGGGAACTAAGTGTCCTAACACTGTCTATCCTATGGAAAAAGACGGGATACAGACGTTGTTTTCATTCGATATTTCAAAGTATAAAAAATATTTTCTAATTAAAGGTGTCAATCTATTTAGGTGATGAAAGGCTTTTCTGTTTTTCGAATGTCGGCAGGTATAGCTGTAAAAGAAAATAAAATTTCTAAGAAATAGATACTCAGTCTTCGGTCTCAGCTTCACACTGTACGCACATGGCAGGGAAGACAGAAGGAACTTGGGAACCTAGTGTTAAGACACTCTGTTCCACTTCCGTTTCCCATTTCCTGCCGAACTCAACGCCACGCTCTGCCTTATTACCAGAGTTTTCATTTCTTGAAAACATTAAATATTCAAATTGAAAATATCAAATATAATTTGCTTGAGTGGGGATTGAACTTACAACTTGTCGTTTACAGTCAAATGCTTGCGCCACTGCGCCACGACAGACAACTTTTTGATAAGCATTAAGCAATAAATAAAATCTATGAACACACAGAATGGAGTGTCTTAACACTACATTCATAATTATAACTAGAGAATGGCGAAAAATATGTAGACATAACTGTTTTATATACATTTTTTTTTTGTAGAGCACAAAAATAAGTGATGCAATTTACAATAGCCAATGGTACAATGCCGCACCGGATATCAAGAGGATTCTTTTCGTTTTGTTCAGGTAATAAAAGTTATTGTTTTATAAAAGAATATTATAGTAAAATGAAAATTAATATATGTATTTTAAGTGAATTTTGTATTTATTGATTAATTAGACTAATTATAAAATGATTTTGATCTAATGATATATTTGTCTGATATAATTTTAATATATCATTAAAATTATATCAGACAGACAGATTTGATATAATTTGTATTTGATATAATTTTAATGATACGTTTACCTGTCCTGGCGCAGGGGCACAAGCGTGTGACTGTTAACACCATAGGTTGTGGATTCGATCCTCACGCAACGCCGCGCTTTGAAATATTTATTTTTTTATTTCTTACCTCTGGTAACATGGAAAAGTGCGGCGTTGAGTTCCGCCACTCTACACACGCAATGTCTCAAATTCGGCAGACAGTGGGGGCAGTGATGAAGATGCCATTACAAATTATGTTATATACATATATGTATATTTAATAAAATAAAAATTTAAATTTTAGCGTTTTATTTGGTTGAACACATTTATCTCAAGACTACTAACTACTTGTTTTAAACGTTTTTTTCCCCGTTTATTAATCACATCACGTTAACCGTTTCGATGTACTAGCTAGGCTGCTAGCTATTTCTTCTAGTAAGGATCAAATTCACCAATCATTGCGTTTACATTAATTGCAGTCCCATAATAAATATTATCATTAAGTGTTAATCGAGTGCGATAGGTACGGGTTCGATTCCTACTGGAACGTTTTCAACTGGTAAAAAAATGCGACGTTGAACTCTGCCATTCAACTCAATATGCCTCTATCCAGCGGAAAACAAGAAACGTACTTTTTTTATTGGGAATAGAGTGACTTAACACTCTTCCAGGTTTCCCAGGTTTCCTCTGTATATGTAGCTATGTGCGGGCTACAGCGTGAAGCTATAAAACAATATTTTCTATTAATAGAAAAATATAAGCAAATAATTATTTACAATTTTGCATTTCATTAGAGCAAGAAAACCGTGTAAGGTGACAGCCTCTAACTTCGCTGTTATAAACTTGACCGCATTTACAACGGTTTGTATTCATAATGATTATATACTATATATCTATATATTAAATATTAAAGCCACAATATGTAGATTACATGTTCAATTACCGCACGATTATAATATAATCGTGAAAGAAAAGAGAAAAAAGAGAAAGGTAGGTGTTAGTACTTATTTTGCTTTATTTGTCTATCTGTATTTGGCACACGTGAATTCAACTGTCACAATAGTACATTGAGGCCTGCCGTGGCGCAGCGGCACAAGCGTGTGACTGTAAGCGACAGGTTGTGGGTTCGATCCCCACTCGAGGAAATGAAATATTTAATATTTTCAATTTAAATATTTAATGTTTCGTTTCTTCGCTCTGGTAATAAGGCAAAAGCGCGGCGTTGAGTTCCGCCACTCAACACGCCTTAAATTCGGCGGAAAGTGGGGAATGGAAGTAGAACGGAGTGTCTTAACACTAGGTTTCCCAAGTTGCCTCTGCCTACCCTGCCATAAGCTGGATACAGCGTGAACCTGAAAAAAGAAAAAAAATAAAATAATAGCACATTTATTTAATTTGTTCTTCATTTTTTAATTTAATGCTTTTGTCTCAATATTTATAACCTTACGTTTTTTATGACATTGTTTTTAATGTGTCATTGATTTCTGTCACGTAATTCGGGATTTAAGAAAATTAAATCCGGTTACCACTGCGATAGAGAAATGAAATGATAATACTTAGAAAGAACTGATTTTTTTTTTCATCAAATATGTATTTTGTATATGTTACTGAATTACAGCGGAGTTCTTTTCAAATATTTTTGCTCGTTCGATCCTTTTACACAAATATGCAGTTTACTCTTACAAATTCAAAGTAGTCATTAATGGGACATTAAACAATCTTTATATACTTACATTGAAAAAAATTATAGAAGTTCCAGTTAACAAAATATATGACAAACATAAACAAACTAATAAAATGTCATTGATTTTTAATTTAAATACATTCTTAATACTAATTTATGTCTTATAAACAAAAACTTTACCGTTAATTCATTGGAACGGTAGTTTTGTGACATAAATGTATCCTACATTTAATTTTTTTTTAGTTTTACGCTGTATCCCGCACATGGCAGAGTAGACAGAGGGAACTTGGGAACCTAGAGTCAAAACACTCCGTTTCACTTTGTTCCACCGAATTTGATTCATTGCGTGTTAAGTGGCGGAACTCGGCGCCGCGTTATGCCTTTTTATCAGAGCAAAGAAATAAAAACATTAAATATTTAAATTGAAATGATTAAATATTTCATTTCCTCGACTGGGGATCGAACCCACAACCTGTCGGTTACAGTCACACGCTTGTGACTCTGCGCCACGACAGGCCTCAACATATATTGAAACTTTTAATAAATATTGTTATTTACAAGTATTCAATGATAATGTAATGCTGATTTAATTCAGTATATTAAAAATACATGAAATACCACTTAACAGTACCCACATTTGTTTCTTGCATTGTTATTAAATTGATTTTTATAAGCAATTTGTCCAAATATGGAGATGGTAATGAGATCAATTCTTACTTGAGGTTAATTTTGAAATTTTACATGGATACCAATAAAGTTGTATTTTTATTTTTATGTCGACTTTATTTTTTTTTTATTACTAGTCATTTTGTAGTTATACCTTTTGCGTCTTAATTAAAAAAAAATAATAACGCGTCTGTACTTTACGCTGTCTACATATGTGCCTACAGATAAATCGGCGAAAAGCTATATATGTATGTATTCTTGTTACATTTCTTTGTGCTTCTTAGCAAATGTGCAGCGTTGAATTCCGCCACTCAACTTACAATGATATGAAAATGGGCGTTGCGGAGAGAGCGGAGTGTATTAACACTAGGTTTTCACTGCTTACTCTATTACGCATGCAGGAAAAGGCGTAAAGAAAAATATATTCAAAAATGAGCAATTAAGAAGCGTATGTGTAACTTGTTATTTTTCCTGTCTATCTTTAGTTTACACACGTGAATTCAACTGTCAATAAAATACATCACATTTGTCTCACCATCTAAAAATCTTACGTTTTCATGTAAATTTAAAATTACGACACAAAAGTTAATATTGTATTTGAACTGACGACCATCACGATCGTTGAATAGCTTACACGTATCCAATAACGAATATAAAACAAACATTCCTTTTATTATTTATTTTATTATACTACATGTATGCAACGTTGAACAGAAACGGCACAATTAAGGATGAATTCCATTGAATCATATCTTAAAATAGACACCCATCCGAGATAGCTCTATATAGCTGAACTAATCAGGAAGTCACACAGACGGTTATAATAATGTTTACTAGTATATCTAGATTTTTTAAATTCAAACTTTTTTTTTTATGGAAAAAACACGGCAAACGAGCGTACGGGTCACCTGATGGTAAGTGAACACCGCCACCCACGGCCCGTGTAACACCAGAGGAGCTACAGGAGCGTTGCCGGTCTGTAAGATGGATGGGCACCGGGGCCCGGCAACAACTTGCTGACAACGAAACTCTCCCACACGTACTTTAGTCGCCTCTTACGATACCATCAGTACCAGGGTGATCCTATTCTAAGCCGGAATCACACGGCGACTGAAACTGTAACTTAGTAGGGCATAAACCTAGTGGTTGGACACTTTATTCGACAATTTCCGTTTTTTTACGTCGGAATTCAACGCCGCGATTTATCTTGTTGCTTGATTAAAAAAAAATGTAAATAACTTATACCATCGAAAAGAGATCGAACCCATATATATCGAACAGTCGTATTTACACCAAGACGTTGCGTCACAACAGTCTCAATTGAAGTGAAGTGATGAAGACTTGCTTCGTCACCGTAAAACAAGGAAAATGCTGTATACGCGTTCTCCTATGCCTTGTTCTAACTCTCCGTACGCCAGAGCAACTGTAGGAGAACCAATCCTGGTGAAAAGTGGTAAGTACTTCCTGTAAGTCATTTAGACTGCGGATACCCTGAAATAAACACTGGTGCAAACTGAAGGCGACGGTGATATGCATCATGCTGGTCATTTACTGAAAGAGTTGTAATGGCATGCACGAGTGATCCTATGGTGTCTCATATAAGTTATGGGTCATATTTTTCAAGTCAGTGGTTATATTTTTCAAGTCTCACTCTCACTCTCACAGTATCACCAGTGATTAGAGAATTTAGAAGTCTGACGTTGCGCAGTGGCTCAAGTGTGTGACTGTAAATGCGACAGGTTGACGGTTCAATCTGCACTCATGGAATTCTTCGCTCTGGTAACTAGGCAAAGCGCAGTGCTGAGTTCCGTTACTCAACACGGAATGAGAGGAGATTGAACTTTCCCTTCCCCACTTTTCACTGAAATTTCTCAATTACAGTGAAAAGTGGGGAATGGAAATTTCCCCACTTTTCACTGAAATTGAGATACTCTCTCTGCCTACCCTGCCATGTGCGGAATACAATGTGAAGCTAAAAAACAAGTCTCACTCTAGTATCCTCTATAAGTAGTGGTTACCTGTCTTTCGCATGGATGGTCTACGTAAAGACACTTTCCAACGACATAAATTCGACGTCGTACTCCGTCAGACTTGGGTATTTTTAAAAGCATATTGTGGAATAATTTCTTGGGTGTTATGACAATCAAAGTATTTTTGTAATTTCTAGATATGATTTTCATACATTTTGTTAACTGGAGACAGCAGAGCGTGATGCTGAAAAAAAAAATGTCATTGCTATTTAAATTAAAAAGATAATCTTTTTTATTTACATGTTTTCAGATTCTGAGCCGTTCTTGGTCCTATTTTGCTCTACTGCGAACCATGTATGGATAGAAAAATAAATTTTAAAAAAAGTAGTTTAACGTAATCTATACTAATATTATGTAGTTTTCTTCAGCTATTAGTGTTCTTTTGGTATGTTTGTTTAATGACACTAATCTCAGGATGTGGGTATTATTTGAAATGGAACGAATCTTTTTGAATTCGAGTTCATTAGGCGAGTACAGTAATAAAATATATCACATTTAGTAAATAGATTTTATATAAAACACTATATATGTATGTAGTTGAGACTTGTCGTGGCACAGGGGCACAAGCGTGCGACCGTAAATACGACATGCTGTGTGCTTGATCACCATTCGAGGAAATTACTCATTCACTCACTCAGCTTCACGCTGTGTCCCGCACATGGCAGGGTAGGCAGAGGGAACTTGGGAACCTAGTGTTAAGACACTCCGTTTCACTTGCGTTCCCCACTTTCCGCAAAATTTAAGGCTTTGCGTGTTGAGTGGAATTCATTGCCGCGCTTTTGCCTTATTTTATTACCAAAGCGAAGAGATGAAACATTAATTATTTAAATTGAAAATGTTAAATATTTTATTTCCTCGAGTGGGCATCGAATCCACAACCTGTTGGTTACAGACACACGCTTGTGCTGGTGCGCCTCGACAGGCCTCGAGAAAATTAAATATTTAATATTTTAAATTGTTGGCTCTGGTAACAATGCAAAGCGTGTCTTTCACTCGTTGTCACTCAACATGTAATGCCTTAATTTTGGCGGAAAGTGAGGAACGAAATGGAGTGTCTTAACATTAAGTTCCCAGGTTCCCTCTGTCCTGCCATGTGTGGAATATAGCGTGAAGCTAAAAGAAATATCTGCAGCTAGTTACCTCAGGCATTAACTTGTGATTGTCTCATACAGAACTCTTGCTATATACACATATATACATATATACATATATATATATATATATATATATATATATATATATATATATATATATATATATATATATATATTTTGTTTAAATATTTTTTAATTGTAGCTTCCTACAATAGAGTGCACTTATTATTATTTTGCAACTACCTAATTTGCCAAGTGACAATTTGATAACAAAATTTGTCACGTACTTGTGTGTATAGTGGTCTAGAATTGTATTCGTGTTATATTAAATAAATGATATTCAGAAAAAATGTTTTTTGTTTATTTTTATACCTAAAACGAAGGAATGCAGCGCAACTGTATTCCTTTCAGCGGGGTAGGTAGAGAAAACTTGGGAACTTAGTAAATTCTATTATCAGTAAGGCAATTTCTTTTTATTTTGAGCCGAATTTGTTGCATTACGTGTTGAGTGGCGGTGTCTAACGCCGCGCTATGCCTCGTCGATAAAGTGAAGAAATGGAAATATCATCATCATTTCATCTCCTCGAGTAGGAATCGAACCCGCGACATGTTGCCTTTGTAGTCGCACGCTTGTACTCCTGTGGCACGACAGACCCTTTTCTCTCTCCTGTTTTTTTTATTAATGTCTATAACAATAATCCTTAGGCCTATCAAATAGCGTATGAGAAATCTATCTTATTGTAAGGTCGCTTACTTTAAAAGCGAATTTGACCGAACTCGGAATGCCGAATTAATTTTATATTTTGCATAATTATCAACATCCGACGGTAATGCAACACAAAATAATAAAGAAATAAATAATAGTTTGAAAAACTCCAAAATATTATTTTTATGAGAAAAATAAACTTTTTTTCTTTTAATTTAAATAAAGAATAATGATAAAAAAACAATAGATCACATATACAGCAGTGATTTAGTTTTTAAAAAAGTTTATAATTTTTTTGCTTCGTCGTTTTATTAGTAAGACAAAGTGCGATGTTGAGTTCCGCCAGTTAACACTCAATATCTCGAAAATTATCGGAGAGCGGATATCGGAGTGTCTTCATACTAGGTTTCCTCTGCCTACCCTATTGTGTAAAAGCATAATGTTATATAATAAAATGCATTTAAAGCATATCGTGCGGCAGGAGCACTAGTGTAAACGACAGGCTGTAGGTTCGAATCCCACTCGAAGAAGGAAAATATTGAATATTTTCAAATAAAATGTTTAATATTTTCATTTCTATGCTCTGGTAACAAGACATAATTAAACATTTTTACTATTTTTAAAGTATTATTCCACACTTAGGAAAGAAAAATACTAAATTTAAAAACGTATAAAAATTTTAACGAAGCAGGATTTGAACCTGCGCCTCTTGGAATCCGTCCAAGCGCTCTGACCATTAAGCCATTCGTTCTTATCAAGCTCCGTCGAAATTTTTATACGCTTGTTACAACTAATTTATGTTGTTAGCATCTCTGTAGGGAGATTTTTACAAATTTCCGCTACCCAAAGACAATTCGTTAGAATTATCGTCTGGCAAGAGAGATTGCTATTTATCAAATATTTACTCCCTACAGAGATGCTAACAATATAAATAAGTTGTAACAAGCGTATAAAAATTTCGACGGAGCTTGATGAGAACGAATAGCTTAGTGGTCAGAGCGCTTGGACGGTTTCCAAGCGGCGCAGGTTCAAATACTACTTCGTTCAAATTTTTATACGTTTTTAAATTCAGTGTATTTTATTCACATATTTGAGTTTCGCCACCCAACACCCAAAGCCTCAAATTCAGCAAAAAGTGGGCAACAGAACGGAGTGTCTTAACACTAGGTTCCCAAGTTCCCTCTGGTTAACCCTGTCATGTGCAAGATACAGCGTGTAGTTGAAAAAAGAAATGGTTTTATACGCGTAGATATATTATTAATTCATATCAAATGAAATGAATATAGCGTAACTATTTTAAGATGTAGCTCATAGGAATTTAGCTGAATAGCTTGTTTTTTGCTAGAATTCCTGATTTAAATGTGAGGCACAATTTAAAATAAATCCAAATACATATTAGAAACTTGTATTATTTATTAGAAAATGTATATATACCGATGAATAAACTATATTGAGATTTTAAATTACTCTTTGTGTTTGTACTATGGATTTCTTTTATCTTAATTCATGTATTATAAGTAGACAATATATTAGACAGTATAACTGATATTTTAATGGTATCTTAGAAACAAATAATAACAATAGCACTGCATCCTTTTTTTTTGTAACATAAAAATATTATTCACAGACTTACATCTTAAAAAAATATTTTTTATAATTTATAAATCATAAATTAAAAAAATCTCAAAAATGTTTTTTTTTTCTGTTTCACGCTGCATCCCGCACGGTTGGCAGTGGGTATTTAGGAACGGTAGAGTAACAGAACTTAACGCCGCCTTACCTTGTTACAAAAGCGAAGAAATAAAAATATTAAATTGCAACTGCGCCATGACAGGCCTCGTTTTGGTTAAGTCAAGAAGTTAAGAAGTTGTTAGCTATGTTCCTCCAATGCTTGACAGTTCGAATTTAAAAATGTTGCTAAACACTCTGCTTGAGTTCCATAAGAATCAATAAAAAACGTTATTTTTACTTTCGTTATTATAATAATTTCATAATATATGTGTAGTAAGCGTGGTAAAATGGAAGGTGAATATAATTAAATAAAAAGTTACTTAGTTACGATCGTGCATCACGCGAAAATTGTACAGCATGCAACTTAAAGGAAAAAAATATAGAATTTATACAAGTAAAAGCACTTTCATGATAGTTCATGTTATTGTAAGGTCGTTTGGCAAGTAAAATAACAGCAACCGAACGCAGAGATGTCAATTAGTGTTTAATTAATAGTAAATCGATATCAAAGTATATTCCGCGTTTGTTCAATATCCGTGACTTGTATTTCTGTAGCATTTCATTTCTAACTCCAGATAGATACTTTAAGCTTTAAGCTTTAAGCCGATCGCCTGGGAGCCTCACACTCGACTATGGATGCCCAAGGAATAACGCTGCCGACCATCCTGCGGTGTCAGAGCTGCCATGAAAAGAATGCCTGTTCTTGAAGTCAGTCAAAAAGCGGTTATCTTCTTTGGACATCCACAAATCGAGTAGGGCAAGCGGAATCCCTCCGTTAATTCTCCATTTATTTGCATCTCAGCTGACACTGCTGTTAACTTGTCAATTTGGCATTTTTCCTTAGTCGGCGTAGTCCCAGACTCGTGGAAAAGCGCTCTTATTTACACGTTCCCAGATAAAACGTGATAGTTTCGATCCAAGTAACTTTATTGAAATTATCTGCCTGTTCTCAGAAGTCACGGAGAGCAAACGGCCAGCTCTTGTATGTCATCAATAGGGCTATCGTCAGGGCCGTGATCTTCTGGTTTACCTCACCCACAGCTGTGCTACGGTCATTGAAGGTAAGGGAGAGTATTATACGGGCTTCCCAAGAATTTATACAAGTAGATCACTCGCGTTCTCAATGGGCACAGCATCAAAATGGCCGTTTCTGCACCAAATACATGTTCGCGATCGCTGGTGTCGTGCACGTACTTCTCTGGAACATGTCGGCCAGTGCCGACCAGACCTCTGTGCGTTCTCTATTACATTTATTATGGGGAGTATTGTGGAGAATCGTTTGACTTGATATCTGCCGTCAAATTTTCTAACTGCACAAGTCACAAGCTGAAATACCATCCTCATCACTCCATTACTGTGTGATTTCGTAGGAACTTTGTTCCACACGCCACACATCTGTGGAATGACTTACCAGCGGTATTCCAGATCGATATAGTATAGTTATTTTAAAAAAACCGCGTCTATCTTAACATAAGAGCTGGCGCACTCCTCTAGCATAGCATAGTTCCTCTATTGTTACACGGGGCCGGCGGTGGATGGCGGTGATCACTCACTATCAGGTCGCACGTACGCTCGTTTGCCTGGTCTTTTCCATAAATATACATATATAGATTGTTGCACTAAATGTGTAATAAATTTCGTTCTTAAATATCCTTAAGTAAGTAATGTTTATAATACTTTACTGTCATTTATTATAAATCATATAACAAGTACATGAAATATCCCATAAATTTTACACTATATACAAATGTATTTTTATGCTTTGTGGCTGAAAGTGATTATTATATATCACACATGTAATTAAATAAGTCGTATTGTTCTTATGGCGCCTGATTGTCAACTTAATTATGGTGGGGTGGAATATCCCATTGTGGTAACAAGACAAAACACGTATATATATACATATACGTATATATATATATATATATATATATATATATATATATATATATATATATATATATATATATTAGGGCGTTTCAAAAAAAAAAAAAAAAAATTTTTTTCTCGGAACCAGGCTCAAAAGTTTCGTTTCGAT
>DWMZ01004602.1:0-11581 GCA_018249855.1 Eueides tales michaeli
CCGTTAACTGAAACGACTATTGGTACACATACCTATTGATCGTAATATCGATACTATTTTGTCTGTAATTTATACTGCCATTTGCGTTATAATTATACGAGTAATTTTTATATATTGTAGTTTAAAAGGAACTAAGACCGCACCTTAATACTTAGAAATATTTTAAAGAACTTATTTCTAGCTTTCATAGGGGAAACAGCGAGCAGCTGCAATGTTTCCAATTCATTCTGAATTTTGTGCCCAATCCTCAATTTTCTATATAGAAATTTCAATTCAAGAATTTGTGTACGTTAGGCCTATAACGCACATTGGCTTATTGGGTTTTCATTCTGATAATGAATTAAGCTTATTAAATGCTTTCAATGGTTAGTTTTGCATGTTCCTAGATAATATTAGCATAATATTAGAGGCGTAACGAAAAATTGGTATAAAGTAATGTTAATGTTTATACTTACACTTAGCTTCACGCTATATCCCTAGCGGGGTAGGCAGAGAGAACGGAGCGCCAAACGCTACGGTCGGTTAATATTTATAAGATTCTAAAGATTTTTTACACACAATCCAATATTCCTAATTCTACAACGACTAATGAATAGATAGATACTCTAGCGTAAGATTTAAAAATAATTATTGTTACAAATCTCTGTTCATTCTCCTCTCTTTTTATTTTTTTTGTATATTTAAAGTTTACGTATTTTATTTTTTTTTAGTTATGTAAATGTTCTTCACGATGTTTACAAAAGCATTTATTATTAGTAATATCAAACTGAATTTATTACTGAAAGCCGTACGAGGTCAATTAGGAAGTTGACGGAAACTTTAAGCACATCTATGAGCTCACTCTGATTTGCTCTCGAGTACGAAATACCGCATACATAGGAAGTTCGTTTACGAACTGATTACAAACTATGACAAATATACTCGTATACATATAATATTATGTATTAAGCCTGTGCGAAATCTATTGCTTATACAATATATAATGTGTTACGTGATATTGTATTGTACTGTTTTTATTTCCTACCTCTTTTTTTATGGAAAAGGAGCGTTGCCGGTCTGTAAGGTGAATGGGCACCGGGGCCCGGCATTACCCAATGCGAAATGCAGTGGCCAAAGCCACTACTCGAACCACTCGAGTAGTGGCTTTGGCTATTTTATTATTCGTGTTGCCATTGCTAACAACATGACTCTTCCACTCATACTTCAAATTCTTGACTTGAAATTTCTATATAGAAAATTTAGGATTGGGCATAGAATTCAAAATTAGTTGAAAACATTGCATTTTGCTGTTTTCCCTGTGAAAGCTAAAAATAAGTTCTCTAAAATATTTTTTTACAAATCGCTGTACGGTCTTAGCCCCTTATACACTATAATATATTCAAATTACTTGTATAATTATTACACAAACGGCAGTAAAAAATTATATGCATAACAGTAGTGATGTAACAATCAATATGCATGTGTACCAATAGTCTTTCAGTTAACGGTCTATTGTGTAAGCCGTTGTCGAATACCGGCACAATATTTGACTACTAAACGAATTTATTTAATTTTCTCACCCAAAACAAGACATAATATGAAGTTGAGTTCTCTCAGTGAGAGAAGAATAAATTATAATTTACATTCATACAATAGAAACATGAACATAAAAACGTCTAAATAGAAAACAATTCGCAAGACATTCATTTTATCATATGCGAAGATGAGGGTATGTACAGTAATATAATGTACATTTATAACTCGTAAACTACTTAGCTTAATAAGTTTATGTATTGGATTATATATTTCTTAATAATATATTCTTACATGATTATCGTTATAAATGTTTAAATGAGAATTACTTACGCTAATGCTAAAGTATTAATTTATCTTCTTTTTTAGTTTCACACCTTAAAGTGTTATATTGCAAATTTTACGACTACTAATATGCTTGCCTATCTATAATTATTTTACAGTTAAACTACTAAAATGAATATGAAGTAAGATAAGAAAGGATGTAATACAACGTATATGTATTTTGTACCTAAAGTGATGGAAGGAGACGCAAGTGTCATTAACGTAATTCTTGTATAGTTCAGTACAGCTTATATATAATTAGCAACTATATCGTTGCATGGCATTCTATAACTTAAATAATATTTTAGCCATAATTTTGTTGCACGTATAGAACAGTCTTGGATAAAACCATATTGCAGCAATCAGTCAAGCTAACGATCAGTTCACAAACGAACTTCTCATGTTTGCGGTGGCTTACTCGACTGCAAATTCCAACATGCTCTCAATAATATATCCTACTACTTGAACTTTGTACTTTAACTCGAAGATGTTGATAACAGTTTTTGAACTCAAAAGGAAGTTTACTACTTAAGTAAGTAGTAAACTTCCTTCTGAGTTAAATAACTGTTTGATATATTTGTTGAATTAAGTTTTAATAATATCTACATTTCAGACCTATCTTGGTGCAACGGCATAGACGTGCAGCTGTAATCGCAACAGGTTGTGGTTTCAGTTCCCACCCAAGCTCGTACCTCGGCTTTACCCTGTACGGCATACAATGTAAAGCTGAAAAAAATCTACATACCTTAAAGTTATATTAACACATAAAGTATTGATGTAATTAATTCATTTGTCTTTAAAAAATTACAGAACCTTCATATAGAACTTCATATTATAAAAATACTTTTGATATCAAAGTTGAGGGAGGTATCGTGAACATGATCCTAGAAAAACTAATAAAAATTACTACTATAACTACAATAAATGTAATGATACTGACAAATTCTTATTTAAATATAATATTATAAAATTATACTAAAGTTCCATAGAGAGCGCTTACAGCGAATATTACCTTAATTCCTGCTACGACTGATTTAATTAATATACTAATTAACTTTCCAGTCGTCGGTGCAGTGACACAAATATGCAACTAGAAACCAGACAGGTTGCAAGTTTAAATTCCAATAGAGTAATTGAAATATTTAGTATTTTCGGTTCCTTGCTCCGGTAACAAAACGCATCGTTGAGTTCCGCGACTCACAATACTCAATGCTTAAAACCTTCGGCGGAATGTGGGAAATGGAAGTATTTTAATAGAAACGCATTGTCTTAACATTCCCCCTGCATAGCATACCCTGCGCTGTACGGGATACAACGTAAAACCCAACCTAAGAAAATACCCTGTGGTTTGGTAGGGTCAAACAATGGTGGGACAATTATAGGACTGTAAAGGCAATGGTAGTGGGTTCGAATCCCTACGATATTAATATTCAATATTTTTTCATTTTTTGGTTATAGTAGTTTGGTTGAAAATGAGGAACGTACAACACATAGACATAAAATTTAGAAATATAAATTTCTGTTCTATTATTTTAAGGACACATAATGTACAGACATACTATTTACAGTTATTTTATATTATTATTAGGCAAAAAATATTAAACAGGTACATTTATGGATTACCTATTTACTATTTTTACATTCTTAAAATTTAAAGCAATACATAACAGGATTTTACTTGCTCAAAATTATAAATATTCTAACCAACGAATTCTTCATGCACATGTCCATCTTTTGTGTCTTGTCCAAATATTACATCAGCAAATTAAATTCTATCCTAAAATTTCAGTTCGAGTTTTTGGCTTTCAGATTTCAGAGTGAGCTTTTGTAAGTTGTGTATTAATATAAGATATGTAATTATTTATTTTTTCTAAATCTAAATTTATTACATTTCTTAGCTTTACGCTTTTTCTTAGATACTTTTCGCTTAATCCACAGATTCCGTATTAACTGGTGAAACTCGATACCGTACTTTGTAGTGTCAGAGTAGTGAAATATAAATAATTCATCACATTTATTGTGTTTAAAGTCAGGCACTGTGAACCGACGTCACAATGGTCTTAACTAAATTATATAGTACAATCACGCACAAAGCGTCACGTTGTATCACGCGTATAGTAAAAGAAACCTAACTCTTCAATTCTCACTTTCTGCAGAAATCTCATGACGTCTGAGAAAATATTAAATAATTAATTTACCTGAACCCAAATAGAATCCATTTCAGAGTTACACGCTTGTGTCTCTGCGCCACGACGGCTTTAACTGCGCTACTCATTTCATATAAAATGAACTACAAATATATTTCATATGTAGTACAATTTTCTCACATTAGTAAATAGATCTCCTACCTGGCGTTACTCTCGGTATTTACTAGGGTTTGCCTTCTTACTCAACTTACTCCGCTTTGCACGATTTTTGATATCCTCGTTGGTTAGACTATTGGCTCCCATGTCCTGCATTACGACATCCAATCAGAGCTTACCCGAGGAGGTCAAACTCCGGAAGCAAACATAGCAAGGCACTTGCATGCGACTTATGTCCTAGGCCGTATTGATTGATGAAAGATATATAGATTATATGAACCCTATGAAAATATTTTAGAACAAGCACTTGTAAAACTATCTGGATCTAAAAAAAAATAAAGTTATACGTGGAGATTTCAATATTAATTTACTAGATAATTCCACCACTTGTACTAGATTCAGGTCTTTAATGAATTCATATAACCTTGAAAATCTATTTTTAGAGCCTACAAGAATCACTAACTGTACCGCTACTTGTATTGATAATATTTTTACGAACTCTGTATGGAGAGAAATTTCTGTAATTAATATGTTAAGTTCAGACCATAGCGGTCAGTTGGTTTCTTTTTACTTAGGTTAAAAAATAATAATAATAAACTACATAAAATTGAATGTATTCCAATGACAATTAGTCGTATAGAAAAATTTAGAAGTAAAACAATAGCAAAACTTCAATATTTACAATATAATAAAGATCCCAACCAATTATATGGGATTTTTCCACTTTATTAAAAATGAATGTAATGCTGTGTTTACTTCTAAAATAGTAAATTTCAGGAGTTTCTTGTCATTTAATGATTAGGCAACTGTGGGAATTCATAAAAGTAGATAACTCAACTCAAGAGACATTGTTAAGACATTTAAGACCCTGGATATCAAGAAATCATCAGATCTGTGGGGTATCTCTATCAAGTTGATTAATCATGTAATAGACGCTTTTGCTCGTCATCTTGCTGATATATTTTATAATTGTATAGAGTATGGTTGTTTGTGTTTCCTAACCTAATGAAATTTAGTAAAATCATACCTATACCTATATTTAAATCGGATAGTACATCAGATCCTAACAGTTTTCGACCAGTGTCTGTGCTACCCTCATTTAGTAAAATCTTTGAAAAAATTATCTTAAATCAAATATTAATGCATTTTAATTCAAATAAACTAATGCATGACAAACAGAATGATTTTACTACAGGTCACTCACCAACTAGAAGCTAGAAGCTGCATGATTATGGTATAAGGGGACGTGCACTCAATCTTCTGACCTCTTATTTAACTAATAGGGTTCAGAAGGTTGATGTGAATGGCAGGAAATCTCCTGGGTCACTAATCAGTATGGGGGTCCCAAAGGGGTCTATTCTTGGTCTCTTTCTCTTTTTAATATATATAAATGATTTACCTTATTTAGTTGAAAGGAGCCATGAGATAGTATTGTTTGCTGATTATATTGTTGATTTTTAAAATTCAAAGGAGACGAAAAGTATATGATCAAGTAAACAATGCTTTCTTTAAAATAGTACATTAGTTTAGCGCTAATAACTTACTGTCAAATAGTAAAAAATCAAAATGTGTGATATTCAGAACACCTCAAATGAAAATTCTGAAAGCTAATGTACTTTTGAATGATGAAGCCGTAGAGCCTGTTGATTCTACGGTATTTCTCGGTATCACCATTGACTCTAAATTACAGTGGAGACCTCATATTGATAGATTGGCGAATAGAAAGAACTCTGCAGCTTTCACTGTAAAAAAAGTTAGATTATTGAGTGATGAGGTAACGGCTCGCCTTGTTTACTTTAGCTACTTCCATAGTATTATGTCTTACGGCATTTTACTTTGAGGTGAAACAGCCGGTATTAAGTCAATTTTTGTCTTGCAAAATCAGTGATGTACATAATATTAATACTAGAAATAGGCTTAAATTTAGTGCGAATGTAACTCCATTGCATCGAGTCCGTGATTCTTTTATGGGACAGTGTGTACGCTTTTAAAATAGGATCCCAGAAAACGTCCGAGATTTTCTATTTCACAGTTTAGAAAAAGACATTTTCTATTTCATATTTTAGAAAAATTGTGAAAAGGCGTTTATGTGTTAAAGGTTATTACCATATTAACGATTTTATAAATGATAACACGCCTTGGGAATAAAATGCTCGCTCCAGGCTATTTCAAAAGTATCATTGTCACATAATTATATGATGTAAAATTTTGATTAAAAAGAGAAGGCATGTCCTGCTGAGTTTCTTTCGCTGGTTCTTCTCGGGTCTGAGGCAGTAACTTTAGTCAGCTAGTAGTAAATTTTCTTATTTTGAATAAAATATTTGAATTTGCATTTGAACAAAGTTATGGTACAAAATTTAAAAACGTATAAAAATTTGAACGAAGCAGGTTTGAATCCGCCCCTCTAGGAAACCATCCAAGCGCTCTGACCAAAACTAAAATTAAAAACGTATAAAAACAAAATCCTGCTTCGTTCGTTCAAATTTTTATACGTTTTTAAATTTAGTATTTTTCTTTCCCGTGTGTGAAATATCATTTTAAAAATAATAAAAGTTATGGTATTTGAAGTAACTAATGGAAGCATTTTATAACTTAAATTCATTGTCAGAATGAAAACAGCCAATTAGCCTTAAAACCTTAACGTTCTCAAATTTTTGACTTGAAATTTCTGTATAGAAAGTTCAGGATTGGGCACAGAATTCAAAATTAATTGAATGCATTGCAGATTGCTGTTTCACCTATGAAAGCTAGAAATAAGTTCTCTAAAATATTTTTTTACCAATCGCCGTACGGTCCTAGTTTCTTTTAGACAACAATATATGTATTCAAATTACTTGTGTAATTATTACGAAAATAGCAATAAAAAATTACAAGCAAACAGTATCGATGTAACGATCAATAAGTATGTGTAACAATGACTATTGGTTCAGTTTACGTCTATTGTGAAACAATTGTCGAGTACCGGCAAAGTATTTAAATTTATTTAATTTTCAATTCAAAATAAAATATAATATGAAGTTGAGTTCCTCCACTCTACACACAACGCCTCGAAAATTTAAACGAAAGTAGAAAACAGAGTGTCTCAACATTATGTTCTTTTTTTATATCTCGATAAGACATTGGTCGCATAAGCTACGCTATGCTCGCATGTACTAACAGTCATTGCTATTGCATTGCTCGCTGTAAATAGTCTATTGAAAGCGATAATAATATATTATAATATACAATAATAAATTATAATTTATTTATTCTTATATATTTTAACTAAAATAAACTCAGAAAGGGTTTTATATTTTTCTGAATAACATTTTATTATATGAGTATAGTAAAAATATGTATATGTAAAAATGTTTAAATGTGAATTACTTACGCTAATGCTTACGACTGATTAGGAAGTATTGATTTATGTTCTTTTTATAGCTTCACACATCTTCCGGATATGATAGTGTAGGCAGAGTCTACCTATTAAAACACGCCTTTATGAGTCAGGATGAAAAACTGAAAGTAGTTTTTATACAATCTTTTTTTAGACAGGACTAAGCCTACAATCATTGTGAATAAATACAATTGGCTAATTTATTTTTGTTACATCTATATTTTTTTAGACGTTATATGAAATAAATAAATAAATAAAAGGGATACCATTCACTATTGCAATAAATTGTTGACTACATATCAAATTAGCTTCCTCTGGTGGACTCGTCCGTCTAATCTACTAGGTTGAATTGAAGATATGTGAAATTTCGTTATGGTTTTACGTGTAATAATTTATTTTAGTTCGATTAAATAGTATAAATGATCGACTAGATATTACGAGCAAGTAATTAAATACCTTTTTTCTAACAAAGCTCATGCAAATAAAAAACCCAAGAAATGTACAATACGATTACAATCTCATGTGAAACTATAATACAGTAGCTTAAGGATTCTATTCTGTTTTACACTTCCGTACATCAAAAAGGAGAAACAGAAACCTTGAGGAAAAAAAGAGGATCATATAAGTTTTAAAGATGTCAATAAAAACGACTCAAAGTTATAATTGTAGTTTATTTCATTCAAAACAAGTTTACATACCCGGAAACTAAAGTTTGTGAACTTTTCGAAATTGTAATTTCCGTTGACCTACAATCCTGAAACTGATGCAAAACTCTCAGTGGGACAGCTTCTATCTGTAAGCACGATATATTTTTTAAAGGAAAAGATAAAGCTTACGAGTGTACGGGTTACTTCATGGTTATCAATGCCACCCACTACTATACAGTATATGGGATAATACAGTATATGGGATAATGCGTGAGACTCAACAAAAAACAACAGATTTAGTCACGCTACAGTGCAAGTTATTTTTTTATTTTTAGAACATAAAAAAAAAGGAAGTTATCTCGAACATAAAAAATAGAACATGAAATGAATATTTTCATTTTGTAACAGGGCGAGGCAAATCGCGGCGTTGAGTTCCGCCACTCAACACGTAAATAACAACTCTGAACGGATAGAAATTGGACTAACCAACATGCCGATAATATTTTAAAATATGTTATTTTCTTCTGATAAATATTTTTTTATTTTTGCCTACATGATACTTGATGGTCAGAGTTTAATCAAAATATTAAAGCATTGACAGCTTCACGCTGTATCACGTACGAGGTTTGTCCAGGCTAATCTTCGGAATAGCTGAACATATATGGACAATTGACATTTATGGAAGTTGCGGTCGTTTTTCTTTAAAAGTCATTACTTGCGGCAAGATCTTATCTTTTTGCGACACATATTTCTAACATGATATTCCTGTCTGTTTTGTGTTGTACAGTTAGTTAATTATATTAGTAATCCTTGTAGAATACATTGTTAAGTGTTAAAAAATTATACTTTGTATGAACGTTTATATAGGAAATCAAATTTAGATATAAGGAAGGTAGACATTTCTCGCATTTATGCATTATTAATTTATTAAAACTCTTCCGTTACTATTTGACAGAAGACGCTGAGTGAGTGATTCATAGTAGACAATAAAAATAAAATTTGGCATGTAGGAGGCGAAGAAGATTTTCTGAAATTTTTCCTGTATTGAGAAAACTGATGACTTTTAGGTACTTATAGTCAAAGAAAATAAAATTGCAAATTACCGTAGGAACCGGGAAACCAAAATTTTATCTCTTTGTTACAATAACAGTGAACAGTGATTGACATGATGTTCATACAATTTTAAGTAAAAACAAGTATATCAATCATAGTTTTCATCTACAACAAGTTAGTAGATCTTGGTACAAATTTCATAAGTGATCTTAGACTTGCAACTTCAAAAATATTGTTTGGCAAACCATATAACACAATTCATGATTATTACCATGATAATTGTGCGTGGGATTGAATCCTATTGGTACTCACTCAGAAAGCTAATTATTTTATACATTTACTTTAAGTTATATTTGGAAAAGC
The DNA here is from genome assembly GCA_018249855.1 of Eueides tales michaeli. Classification (NCBI taxonomy): domain Eukaryota; kingdom Metazoa; phylum Arthropoda; class Insecta; order Lepidoptera; family Nymphalidae; genus Eueides; species Eueides tales. The sequence continues at coordinate 9,579 of DWMZ01004602.1, forward strand.
GCACCTGTTGAGTTTCTTATCGGCTCTTCTCAGCAGATCCGCCTTCCGAGTCGGTGGTAGCTTACTGTAGGACAGACACTACAAACATTTCTATGTAACTTGACGATTCAAAAGTGCTTGTATTGGCCTAATTTAATAAAGAATATTTTGTTTTTGATTTGATTTTGAAAGATTTGCTTTGGTTTTTCAACATAAATGAATTTATATATAATATACATATTATATATAAACGTAATTACACTGTAAAATTGTTAATTCTTTTAATTTCAGTACCTACACACCGTTATAATTACAAGCGTTGTTCAGTATAATTTGTTGTGTGTTAATGTCTGATTTCTTTTTCGCTAAACTAAAATGTTGCAATTTTCACATTATTTAATGTTCTAATGAGCAAACTGTTCTGACTCTTTTTTATGTCTAATTAAGGGTGGCTTTAAACAGGTCAACAATTATCGGTAAAAGGATGATAATTAAACTGTACCAATTCATACAATGATACGAATTTGAAAAAATGATTTTGAAATACTTTCTTATTTATTACGATCTTATTAATTCTATTTGCTTTATTATATTGTAGAAAAAAATGATAAAAATGTTGCTTTTTTTTATTTTTTTAGCTTCACCTGTATCCTTGTGCGAAATACATTGTGAAGCTGTATCCCTTTCCCACTTTTCACCGATTTTAAGATGTTGCGTCTTAAGTGACTCAACGTGGAGATTGAACTCATAACCTTTCACGTTTAATCACACCCTTTTTTTACTACACCACGACATATTTCGTATAAACAATTTTAAATCAATAAAGATAGGATATTTTTTATCTATTGTTAATTGTAATGTAAATACCTACAATTTATAGACATATTTAATGATATAAGAAACGAAACCAGATCGAAAATAACTAAAAGTATGAATAGACTACAAGTGTCTCAGTATGGACACGAGTGTCTCTAATTGCAAAATGTATTGTGACAATCGTGTCACACGCAGCGCACAGTGGTTTATGTGACAATAATTATCGAATTAGTGTCACATAAGTCGCTATGTACACGTTGTGTCTGGTGTAGTTAAAAAGTTTTCGAATAACTTTGACAACCCACCGTACGGTGCGCAACAAACGCATTATATTATCATTAGTCTGCGTGTAAATAGATTGGACAGTTTCGTCACTATTTCAGTACATTTGACACTCCTCCGTGCAAGTGTGAACAGTGTACAATACCTGACTTTTATGTCGAAACTTTTGATGTAGTCAATTAGTACCTACACATGAGTAAGTTAACTTAAATAATATGAAATTTAAACTGTGTAGGTTAAAATTGATCCATCATTGTAAAAATAAAAATTATTAAAGAATATGACTTATAAAAAAGAAATAATTAACTAAAACTTTATTTTAATTAACTGCGACACAATTTACATTGTTCGCAAAAAATTATAAGAAATAACTTGTTTAATCAAGTAGAATATTTAACTTTTGCGCATCCGTCGGAGCTTCTTACCTAATCAACGTCAAGTTAAAGAAAATTTCTAATTGCGAAATTTTTCTGTCAACATCTTACAAAAGCTGAGATTAATTAACAGGAAACTTTCCTCGCTCTTGCAAAACATTTTCAGCAATTAGACATACCTGATTATTTAAATAGATTACATGACTAATACCTAAAGACAGTAGGCGTGCTAAGTAATATTGATATACCTAAAAATATGTATATACTGGAGTTTATAAAGGAAATATTTTTTTTAAATAGGAATGATGAATCAGACCACACTAATATATATATATATATATATATATATATATATATATATATATATATATATATATATATATATATATATATATATATATATATATATATATATATATATATAAATATATATATATATATATATATATATATATATATATATATATATATATATATATATATATATATATATATATATATATATATATGCATATACACATTTAGAATATTTTCTACCCATAATTTCAGTGC
>DWMZ01004603.1:0-11581 GCA_018249855.1 Eueides tales michaeli
ATATATATATATATATATATATATATATATATATATATATATATATATATATATATATATATATATATATATATATATATATATATATATATATATATATATATATATATATATATATATTTTTTATGGAAAAGAAAACGAGCGTACGGGTCACCTGATGATAAGTGATCACCGCCGCCCACGACCCCGTGTAGCACCAGAGGAGCTACAGGAGCGTTGCCGGTCTGTAAGTTGGATGGGCACCGGGGCCCGGCATTACCCAATGCGAAACGCAGTGACCAAGTCACTACTTTACGCCGGTTTTAAATGCCGGGGGTGGTAACAATCCGGTCGAGTCTGCCCATGCGTGTTGTCATTGCTGACAACGTGACTGACTCTTCCACTCGTACTTTAGTCGCCTCTTACGACACCATCAGTACCAGGGTGATCCTATTCTAAGCCGGAATCACACGGCGTAACGTAGACTTTTATCCTATAATACACGCTGTATCCCACACATACCAGGATAGGCAAAGGGAACGTGAAAACCTAGGGTCAAGATACTTCCGATTCCCACTTTCCGCCGAATTAATAACATTCACAATCAACACAAATACAGCTACACTTTTCAATCATATCAACTGAACTTAAAGGCCATATAGACATATTTTATTGTAAACGTAATAATTTGGGCTTCTATTGTTTGTTTTACGATAAAACTTTTCAAGACTTGTCAGATAGTTCTTTTTACTATAGTCGTTAACAGTATCGTTAGTTTTACTACTTTCTATTGTTGCGTGTATGAGAAGTTAAATTGTGAGGAACATATTTATTTATAACTAGCGACTTTGTTGCGGCTTCGCCCGCTGGAATTTTCTTTAACTAGTATTAATTTAAAAAAATATTTTCGTATTTTAATAAGGTTTTTTAAAAAATATATTTTTCAAAAAATTACGTGTTTAGAAAACGTTATCTTACATTCAAAATTAAATTTTCTTTTTTTCTTTAAAGTCCTTTTTTTCTCTTTTACGTTGTTAACCCACATGTCAGTGTTAACCTTGGCATGTATTGCATGGAAAATTCTGTCTACTTGGGAACCTCGTGTTAAGCTCATTCTTATTCTCAATAAAAAAAATTGTAGCAATTTTATCCAACCAACTACTTTACATTGATATAATCCTTTTATTTATCAAGTTCCAGCTTTAGTTTTAGTTCCAGCTAAAGAAATACTTATTGTTAAGAGAAATTTGCCAATATTAGGGCTTCTTTTTGACAAATCTTCTCTGTAGAGACAGCAAGAGTAAGTAAAGACATAAAATCTGTAGTTTTTGTTTATAGATTTACAAATTTTTTTGAAACTAAAAGTAAATAGACTTAATTTTTTTTCAATTTAACGACATACTATGTAATTAAGTTAAGACTTGAAGTTTTATCAAAAATAATGCAGTAGTTTCCAAGACAGATACGTGGGTAAATCTGATTGACATCACAACACAAAATAAGTAACTGTTAATAGCTGACAGATATTTGAAATTAATTTAATAATTTCTTCCAAAGTACTTTCTGTCAAATCAGATTTTATATAAAATATTATTTTGTACCTATAAAATAAGAAAATTTCAATAAAATTTCACCAATACTCATACAAAGACAGACAGATAAACAAAATCTTGTATTATAATCATTAAACAGCATACCATATCTAAAATGCCCGCCTCTACGTGTTTCCATTTACAAGAGTAAGTTTGTCTGTGAACCAAACTCAATTATAAATCAGAAAGGAAATAGCATAGAACGGTACAGATTCGTGGAGGCAGCTTTGGCGTTAAACGCTGTTATTTGGCCTGTAAGTTTATTGCTAAGTATGAGGCAGTAGTAAATGAAGATTTCCCGAAATTCCGCTTTCGAGGAGAAAATACGATAAAATATGTTGCTTAATTAACGCACACGGAGTTGGAGGCTACGAGGGTTAGCTTACAATGGAAATGGAGTGTCTTAACACTAAGTTCCCGGATTCCCTCTGGCTAATAATTTACTATAAAAATATTTCAAGGAAAAGAGAAACTTAATTTTACTCAATAATTATTTTATAGTAAAACTATCCATTCTTAATTAAGAACTTCGAGAACTCTAGCATAGGTATTTTTTTTCTACACAAGATGCTAACGACAAAAGTTGTCTCAAGCATATCAAAATATCATTATAGCAATTGTGAAGATATGGCTTAGTATTTAGAACTCCCAAATCTTACCTAAGGTTCACAGGTTAAATTTTTTTAAGGGCTATCAATTTTTAAGACATTCTTTTACTTTGTAGAGACTGAAATATAGATAATAATAGAAGAGTCTCCATGTAACTGTAATGAGATATCGTAATAATCAGAAGAAAGTGCCATATGTCTGCTTATCTACTATACCAAAGGCCTGTCATGGCACAGGGGTATAAGCGTGCGACTGTAAACGCGATAAGTTGTGGCTTCAACCATCACTCGAGGAAATATATTTAATATTTTCATTTCCTTGCTCTGGTATCGAGGCAAAGCGCGGCGTTAAGTTCTGCCACTCAACTCGTAATATGGTGAAAAGTGGAGAATGAAAATACCCTCATAAAAAAAACCGTTTCTCTCGAAATCTACCTAAAAAAGCTATACGCTATATACCACGTCTAAGAATAATTAGGCGGAGGGACACTAGGTGTGTTAGCATAAGGTTCCCTCTGAAAGACTTTACCAACAAAATTTTCGAGCCATTTTGCTTGACTGAACACAATATTGCTTTTATTATTATCACAAGAAGAAAATAAAAATAATTAATTGCCTCAAATGAATATTGAATTCTCAACCGTTTGCCGACTTACTGTACCACTGTGTCACACACATATAAACATTTTGCACCTAATTCTAATATTTAATTAAGAATATTCCTTACCTGGGAACAACGTTAGAGCTTAATACATGATTTGATCAAGGGGTCGGAGATAGATTAAGGTGATACCGCTACAGCTCGCTATTAATGGATGATCCTGCATATAACGACAGTACTTAGGTCTCGGAGCTCAAGTAATATTGGTCGCGTAATAGATAAATGGTGTTTTGATGTTATGGATTACGATTATATATGTTTTGTTTTAGCATCACGCTGTATATAATAGATCGTAAATAGTAGGGTAGGCTGAGAGAATTTAGGAACCTAAAGATAGGACACTCTGTTCTTATTGAGACCTTTTCGGTTCACTTTCTATCGATTTTAAGGTATTGAGTGTAGGCAGGGGGAGCTTGGAAACGTAGTGTTAAGACACTCCGTTCCATTTTCGTTTCCTTCTTTCCACCAAATACAAGGCATTGCGTGTTAAGTAAAGAATTAAGAATATTGTGTATAAAAAAGTTTCGTAGGTAAGTGTACTTACTATTTTTTTTGCACACGCTAAACAAAAGTAAAGTTGCAAAAACTATACCTAATTAATAATAATACTTCTTAACGCAAACAAAGCGGGCAAAAGCTAGTTTTATAGAGATAGAGGCAGTATGGATGGTGCAGCTATACGACGTCTCAGTGATAACGCGACGGTTGTGCCTTTTTTTGAAAAGCTTTTTAGTTTTTGGTGCGTGGGAAATGAAGCATATACATGTAGCTCTTTATTCTTATTTAAATTGTGATAGTTGCAAGTATATTTGCAATATTGATAAAATATTATCGTGACTTAGATGGAGGGTAAATAAATACAAATTTAAATAACACAAAAACTTTGTTTGTTATTATATCAATAATATACGAGCAAAAGGCTGTACTGTTTATAATGTCATTACACTTAATAAATTGTTTTTAACATGAAAATTGTTAGTTATTTTATATATCTAGGTAATCTCTAGATCCGTCGATCCTCGCTACCACGGAAATGAGTGATAGAAATTATATGTAACACTATAGTCTCCTCTATAGTGAAAGTCCCATAAAAATTGGTTCAACTATTCTGCTCCGGTGATAAGTACAGATAAACAGAAGGACATGTAGATAACTATAAACTTTAAAATTGTTTGTTTCTATTTTAGTATCGTGTGTTTTATCGTCACCCGCAAATTTGTTAGCGTGGATTTAAAATGGTTAATGGGGTTTTTTCCCTGAATTTTGAGCTGTAAGTGATAGAATTTGAGCTGAACCCCACTCGAGGAAATGTAATATTTAATATTTTAATTTGTTCACTCTACCAGAGGCGCAACAAAGCAAAGCGCAGCGAAGGCGAGCGAAGAAATGAAATATTTAATTTCGAATGAGAATAAAACCCAAACCTGTCGTGTTTACAGTCGCACCTCAATATCTCGTATTCAGACATCCTTCTGTTTAATCTTCTATCAGTACAAAAATGAGAACTCTAAATATCGGTTAGTAAATAAAAAAAAGATACGCCCATACAAAATTCTTTTTTTTGTTTCATTTAAAGCCCATCGTAGTATGATTCAGAAATTCAACTCTTACCTTAAACTAGACCATTTTTTATTAATAAACACTTCCTTACTACTTTATATAAATATTTTATTACACTTAACGATAAACAGCGACACCGGTTGAACCGTATGACTGTAAAGGCGATTGACGGTCATGGGTTCATGTTTTATTCATTGAAAGTATTTAAATCCTATTTAACAAGACTAAAAATATTACCTTAGATGAGAACAAGAACTAAAAATCTTACCTTAGGTGAGAACGAGACTCAAAAACTTACCTTAGGCGAGAACAAGCGAACGAGCGTGACACTCGCACTCAATGATATAGTCACTGCCATGCTCGTAATCCTGAGAGGAACGTGGCTTGCCGTACCAAAGTATAGAGGGACGAGGGCCAACCAAATGACGCAAGTCGTGTACATTGTGAAACCTGGGAAATATTACTCATTGATTATTAATAGTAGGTTCCCTAGGGACGGAATGTGCAGCATGCAAGTTAAACTTGTTTTGTTTTTCTTTTTCAGTCTTGTGTAAGCACGTTGGTTCTAACTTCGATTCTTACTTAAAGAAATTATTGCATGTAAAATAATACATTTTATTTTATAGAACGGAGCGTCGATTCCTTTATCTGCAAGGAGAGTGCCTTAACAGGAGACTGCCTCTACTTTTTTTGCTATATACGGTATACAACGTGAAAATGTTTTTCTTTTAACTTTTATTTAACTGTATACACGTTGGTTGCAAGTTCTATTGTCACTTGAGGCAATGAGTTCAATCAAATTATTTTCATTTCACCGCTTTTATAGAAAATAACTCGTCTTTATTTTCCGCCACCGCTCTACAATCTATTTATGTAATAAAGAATGCCTTAACACTTAAGGTGGTTCATTATTTATTGTAATATTTTATAATATTTACAAGTTTTTATCATAGACTCATATTTGGCAGGCCATGTTAGTATGTGTTACTGTATGTGATGTTTGGCAGGATCAATTTGATCCTCTTCCCAGTATCTGATTAAGCTGAAATTTAGGTTACCAATTCAGTTTTGATGACGATGAATCTGCATATTATCCATATTGTGGTTACTCCAAAATGGTTGCCGAAAGAATATGGCTGATTATTCCTTTTTTAATTTCATGCAATAACTACTAAGCAGACTTAGATGAACTTGCGCCTCTTGTAAACTGTCCAAGCGCTCTGACCATCTAAACCATACGTTCTCATCAAACTACATTGAAATCTTGTTACAACTTACTCGTATTTACGAGTATATAGTTACCATATGTGTAGGAAAATTTCATACAGACCAGAATCTTAAATATAGAAAAGGTCTATAATCACAAGAAGGTCCAAAGTGTACATTAAGAAATATTCTCACATCACAAATTACTATCTCGGGAGTCATTGGAGGCGAGTGTTTATGATACATTGCTTGAAATTGCAAAGGCTATAAACCCTTTACGGCCGCTGTGGTCTCATATATAAATCGATTTCTATATATAATAGAAGCTTCGAAAAAATTGATACAGAATGTAAGTGTATTCAGGCTTGTCGTAGCGCAGGGGCACAAGCACGCGACTATAAGCGACAAGTTTTAGGTTCGATTCCTACACGAGGGGCTGAAATATTTTATATTTCAATTTTCCTTTAATAATACGCTCAACACGGCGTTGAACTTTACTAATCAACACTCGCTTCACGCCTCTCGCTGGACGTATTGCCTCAAAATTAGTGAAAATTGCAGAATGTATTAATGAGATTGGAGTATTTTGGCAATATCTAGAGTTAAAATACTCCTCTGTCATCTGCTACAAATATTTGATATTTCATTTCCTCTAATGAGCATAGAACTTATAACCCATTGCACTTACAGTACTCAGTTATATATGTAAGTTAACAAAGTATTTTTTTTTCATATTACGCACTCATAGCAATAACACAAAATAACGCGACAAAATTTCAACTGTAAAGTAACCCATAAAACTTTAACTGCCAGTTTGTGATCGTACATTCTCGTTCTGATCACGAAACTTTAAGATTTATTTCTTTTATTTCTGTGCCTTTCACAAATCTTAGAAAAGAAGAAGTTTGAAAAGATTTTTTTAATATGTTTAAACAAGTAGAGTAGAAAAGTAAGTTGCCGCTTTATAACAGGCTTATATTAAAGTTTTATTTTTAAAAAAATATATAGTTTAAAATAAAACTATTTTAAACAAAATATATTTTTTGTCATAATTTGTAAATGTTTAATGATTAATTTAGGAATATAGTGTAGTGTCTGTGTGTGTATGTAATATTTTTATTTATCTTTTTTGAGTAGCGGAACTCAACGCCGTGCTTTGTACCATCAGAGTTAGAAGAATTAAATCGTTTAGGTGGACGATCACTACTCGAGGGAAGAATTAGGGACTTGATAAAAATGTAACAAATAAAATATTTAATTTTGGCTGCCTTAGCATGACGGTATCTATCGTATTGTTGGTATTAAGTACTAGATTTATAGAGTGACAGCTGAAAACAATTTATTTTACGTTATGTGACAAAGTAGAAAAGACAAGGATTGATTTATACCAAATGGTAGCTAAAAGCCAGTTTTGGAGTGAAAATTTATAAAAATATATTTTAACGGTGATTGAGGGTTCTAATTCTGGTCATTATATGATAAGAACTGCTTAAAATTATATAGATTACAATGTTGAGTTACATATTCTTATATAATATTTGTAAAGTTTGAAATGTACTGATATATATAATACAATTAAAGACTGAAAAGCGGAAATTTTTACAATTAATTCCACCGAGTGGGAACCGAACCAATAATCAACCCTTGAAATTGAAAAGCTTGTGTTCTGTTTCCTTCTTTCCGCCAAATTTAAGGCATTGTGTGTTGAATGGCGGAAATTAACACCGCGATTTTCCTTGTAACTAGAAATTATAGAAATGAAAATATTATATTTCCTCAATTAGGGATAGAACTCACAATTTGTTGTTTTTATCGTCACACGCTAATTAGCCACGACAGGCCTCAAGATATATCTTGCATATATCTTTTATAAATATTTTAATATCATTTTGTTAATTTTACTTAACTTCCACACACCTTTTAAAACTAAAGTATCCAAGTTCAAGGTTAAAATAAACTTTTAATTTCAATCTAAACTCTAATAAACTTTGTACGTAACATCTTTAACTTTTTGATGCGCTAAATTATATAAAGTTTAGATTTAAAGCTTTTAAGCTTTTAATCGTTAAGTAGAAAAAAGTATAATGTTATATTAAAGGAACCTTTTCATTATAATTAGATATTACATTTTTTTATATCATCCTAAAATAAAAAAAAACAGTCGTATAGGCCAGTCATGGCGCAGGAGACAAGTGTGCGACTGTAAACGAGGCATTGGGGATTACAGGTTCTATTCCCACTCGAAGACATTAAATATTTAATTTTTTCATTTTCCTCACTGATGTCCGCCACTCAATGAGCACTGCTTTGATTCGGCAGACGGTGGGGAACGGAAGACTTTTAATAAGAAAGAAGCATATTAACACAAGGTGCCTAGGTTCCTTCTTCTCTACTATGTATAGGATACAATGTGGGCAAATAAAATAATAAGCGTTTTGTCCCGCGATGTCTCTCAAATAGCTTAATTTAAATGATATAAGATCTTCTGTCACTGACATCAATGGATACACGAAACTCTAGACTTAGAAAATAAAATAAAGTTATGACATATAATTAGATAAGGGAGTGTAGGGGAACATAAAGAGGACGATAACAGAGGAGAAGAAAAAGGTGATTTTATATAACTTTAAACCTTTTATTCACTTTCTCTTTGCTGATACAAAGAAGTTTATATTAGACGGGTAAATTATTTGACTGAATACTGTTCCTTTCCAGACCTTAATCACAATTTTTTCAGCTTCCAGTTTGTATCCCGCAAAGAGCAAGACAGAGGGACCTAAGGTAAAACATTCCGTTTCCCATTTAAAGCAAGAATTATCCAAATATTACTAGTTAAGTGGCAGTACTCAATGTAGAATTTTGTTACTAACATAGACACCAACGCTAACAAAATTACTAATTACCTGCTTTTCCTATTATGCCTCAGTAGCATGTTTTTTATATACAGATAGATAGTATATATTACGCTTGAATCAGGCTATTTTCGTTAAAAATATACGACAGTAGTAAATCATCGTAAAGAGAACAAAGAGTAAGGCATGTTTTATTCATGTAAAAGCTTTTCTTGGAGCTTTCGACCAGGAACGAGTGGATATGAAAATATTCATATTTTTCCATTCATTTTAATTCTGCTGCAGTAAAAGTGTAAAAGTCAATTAAGATCCCCATTGTTAGCTTTTTAATTTGGGTACCGTTACTTTAAATTCTCAGGATGTTATTTAATTAATATTTATGCTATGTATTTGAGGCCTTTTGTGATGCATAGAATCGTACTATTAACACAACAGGTTGCAGGTTCGACATTTAATAGTTTAATTTCAATGTATAGTGCGGTGTTGAGTTCTGCCACTCAACACTCATTGCCTTAAGTTGGGCTGAAACTGGGAAACGGAAATGTCTTAATGGGTACGGAGAGTCTCACCAATAAGTTCTCAAATTATATCGTTCATTCGAGTGAGAATTGAACCCACGACCTGTCGTATTTACAATCACACATTTGTATCCCTGCACAAATATCCTCATTTAAATCATCATTTAAAATCTTCCTTTTGTTAAAAATAGTCTGACATTTAATAATAGAATGAAGCTGAAATATTACTAGAAAAGAATGTACCATTCAATTTCCATCTAAAGCGCCGTTATAACGATGAGAACGGATATCGGTAGGAAAAAATACAGTATTCTTTTGTTCAACGCTTAAAGCTCTGTAAAAAGTTCGTGATATGAAAAAATAAGACAACGCTTGTACTAAGATTGTGAGTGTTACTTTGGCTGATATTTTAAGTTAGTGATGGAAATGTAAGTAGTCAGTCATTTATATTAATGTTGGCAGTCAGGCTTTAAAAGATTTTTTTTATTTTTTTAAGTTTCACACTGCGTCCTGCATATAACGGAATAGGCCTATCGAATCTAGTATGTAGACATTTCGGGTTTATTCGTCAATTTTTCAATAAGTTGCGTGTTGAGTGGTGGAATTTTACGGTGCGTTTTGTGTTCTAGCCTAAGCGCGAAAATAAATATACAAAAATACATTTCTCCGATTGAGATTTGAATCCATATTGACTGAATTTTTTGTCAAAGAATGCTTCTGTGCGGTCTGAATCGAAATCATATACATGATAGATTTTCCTTCTATGATATGAATTATTGGTTTAGGTAAATAAATACACCATCCTACCTCTTACTAATCTTATCTTATTAATATTATAAATGCGAAAGTTTGCACGGATGTGTGTATGTTTGTTAGTCTTTCACGCAAAAACTACTTAACGGATTTTCATGAAACTTTGCAGTAATATAGCTTCGATATCAGAATAACATAATAAGTTAAAATTTATAGGGATTCTTATGGTAATGGGAACACCGATTATAAAAAAACTTTTATATCGTTGGAGTTACACAAATATAACACATAGGTAGATTACTGTAGGATTATTTATCTTAAATAGTTCTAAATAAAAGTCCGCGACAGCATATATCTATCTTTTATGTGTATATCACTATGACCAAAATAGTGAACGCGGACGAAGTCGCGGGTAACAGCTAGTATTATATATGTAAAATTTCGATGGATGTTTGTTCCTCTTTCACTCAAAAGCTGCTGAACGGATTTAGATGAAAGTTTACAGTAATAAAGCTTATACATCAGAACAACATATAGGCTACAATTTAATTCAGAATGTTGTATAACATGGCTATAATATAACAATAACACTAAGCTGGCGAAGCATGTATAATTAGATCTTATACCAGAGTTACATTAAATTTTCTGAACATTATTAATATATAAGACATTATTAGTACCGTAATATAGCGAATTAAATTGTTTTTCTTTGTGACATTAACGCAATTTTTATGTAAATGGTTCGTATTTAAAGATTTATATTAGGGTATTTTAGTAAGCGAGACAGGTTGTCGGGTCGATACCCACTCGAGGGAAGTAAATATTTAATATTTCGATTTCCTTCTGATAATGATGTTTGATTCTCCCGAGATTCAAAAGCCATTATTTAAAGATGTGCAAGTATATATAACTTCAAAGGGATTAAAGTTGAAGATATACCTGGAAATAATTACGAAATATATGTGATATATAATTAAAATAAGCTATGTTAAAACAATTCCGTTCCTCACTTCGAATTTGCGGCAATGCCTGTTAAATGACTAAGCTGGGCATGGCCCAATTACATTAACGTATTAAATATTTTATTTCCTAGAGTAAGGATCGAATCCACAACTTATTGTATTACAGTCACACACTTATGCCTTTTTGCCACAACAAACATTTAATCTTTATAGTAAAAATTAAATCATAAACATATCTTACAAGTTTAGTTAGAAGTGAACGGTACAACTAATTTTATTAAAGTAAAAGGCTTTCTAGACCTGGTACTATAGTACAGCTTTACACTATTCCACTTAAAAAGAACGCCAGTTATTACAGGTAAAGATACAAAGTACAGAGTATATGTTATTTTAAGGTTCCTACAGCTTCCTAATGAAAATCTCACTAAGAAGAATAGTCTTAGGGAACCTGGGAACCTAACTTTAAGATACACAGACACACACATTACTGATTTATGTATTAAAATTGGGAAACAATACTCTAAACATTTTTTAAAGACATTCCTAATAAGGCATTTTCGTTCCCCACTTTCCGTTTAATTCTCGAGGCATTGTGTATTTAGTGGCCGAACTCAACGCCGTGATCTATGGTAGTTAGCTATCTTTAAAATAACATTAATATCTTTATAGTTTCACGCTGTATGTATAAAGTAAACTTAGCAAAGGGAAGCTAGTGTTAGGACACATACATTTCCAATGTATTCTTCATCTATTGAGGCATTGCTGGTTGCACTCTTAAGCTGCTATTAAAATCATTCACAATAAAAATTAAAATAATGTATTAGATATTTTTAAAATAAAGAAATTATATATAAAAGTACGTCTAATCTATAAAGTTATTAAAAATAAAA
>DWMZ01004604.1:0-11580 GCA_018249855.1 Eueides tales michaeli
AAACATATTATTGTGTTTATATGTATTAATTTGATAAATATTTTAGAAAAACATTTTAGTGTTTTAAATACAATATAATTTTTTCCGATTTAATAAGTACAAACATTCTTTTAGAGTGAAAGAAGTTAAGAATATCAATAAAACTATTCAGCTTCACGCTGTATTCCGCACATGGCAGGGTAAGAAAAGGGATCTTGGGAACCTAGCTTTACAACACTCCTTTCTGTTCTATATTTTCCACCGAGTTAATGGCATTCCGTGGTGAATGGTCTAACTTAACGCCGCGCTTTGCCTTGGTACCAGAGCGTAGAGTGAAAATATTAAGCATATAATTTCCTCGAGTGGGGATCGAACTCACAGATTGCTTCGCGTTTTCAGTTACACGGTTGTGCCTTTGTGCTACGACGGGGTTAATTATTTTTCAGATTTATAAAATGAGAATGAGACCAAATACAGTACCGTAGGCAACAATTTATAGTAAAATTCCGAAGGCGAAACTTTCTTAAGGAATGTTCCATGTGTTATCATTGTTATTCGAACAACTCTAATTATCATATTAACAAATACAATACAGTATCCTTCTATTAAGAATATTTAATAAAAAATTAACAACTACTGTTTGTAACATCTTTTATTGTGGGCATTTATTTATTCCTGATAATCTTATAGTTAATATTTTATTTTTTAGATGGGGAAGTCAATAATCAAAATGCTACTGAAGACGTAAGAAAAGTGACGAAATTATGTACCGTGTGGATTTGTCCGTTGAATCAAATTATGAGTATGTAATCCATGCCGCAGTTTCGGCCGGCAACGAAACAGACGTGAACCATGTTGATAACACCTCATATATAGCAAGGAAAAATGAAAGCCAATACTATATGGAAGACGAGGAGTTTATATTTGATAGAACAGATGTGAGAGCTATATTTATCACGCTTTACACGATTGTGTTCTGTTGCTGTTTTTTCGGTAAGATGGCCAATACGTTTCCACGTTTAAAATATTTAATATAAAATGTATAGCTAAGAATAACAATAATATTATATAAATACTTTTTTCTATATTTCATAATCCTTAAATTATGTTGATAATAATCGTAACGCTATATGAAATTGAAATATATTCGTATGAATATATTTTAATCGTATGGAACAAACTGCTATGTGCCTATACTGTCAGTTTTGGGCACTGTGAAAACACTGCACTTAGCGACATCAGACACACAGACATTACCTACCAGTAGCTAATTTTGATTCAATGCAACAAGGAATCTTAAGATTAAAATTTAATAACAATATTTGTTAATATCGTGCTCTTATAAACATTCCATGTTTGTACCTTCTGATTGTATAATTTGTATAATTAATAATAAAGGATCAATTGAATAAATAAGCAGTTATAGAACCCAGCTGGCTATGTAACTAATTAATCGTATTTAACAGTGCGTATCAATTTGTAAGTTAAAAAAATTAAAAACTTTTTATTTGGAACGCTTAAACAAAATTGGAGGTGAAAATGTTTGTTACAATTTTAAATTTCGAACATAATATCGAGACAAGATAAACGTATTTTACAGGACTGCAATAATCGTTAATGCTACAGATAACTAATGATTTGTAGATAACTTATCACTTCAGTAAAAGCTCAGGCTTTATTAGTGAAGCGGTATCCAAAACCAATACAAGATAAAAAATTAATTTACGGAATTTAATAAAGATAAAAATAGATAAAAATATTCGATATGATGGAATGCAAATATTGTTATTTTGATGATGAAACCTTAACGACGTCTGATTAATTAGTTTGAATGTTTTTAAATAGGATTGGATCGTGTCGATATGAGTATTTTCACGCAGTTGACCCGCTCACTGCATTAGTCAGTCAGTCAGTTAAACATGATGACTTTTGGCATGGTGACTATAGGTATATGAATATTTGTAAGGCTTATTCCTAGTGCGTTACTGAGTCGAATAGATCCGTTTGTTATTATCGGTTTATAAATAAACATAGTGGGTATGATACTCTACTCACTCTACTCAGCTTCACGCTGTATCCCGCTCAAGGCAGGTTAGACAGAAGGAACTTGGGAACCTAGTGTTAGGACACTCCGTTCCACTTGCGTTCCCCACTTTCCGCCGAATTGAAATGAAACATTAAATATTTAAATTCAAAATATTAAATATTTCATTTCCTCGAATGGGTGGGTGATGGAACCCACAACCTGTGGGTAACAATCACACGCTTGTGCCGCTGCGCCACGACAGGCCTTTGGCGGGTACTCAGGTCGGTATGATAATTAAAGTAAATAATAAAATTGTGCTATGTTATTACCCGCTGATTGACACTCATTCATATTCACTGGTTGACTGGCAGAGATGTCTTAAACAGATAAGTCCATAAGTATACACATTCGACAGACGTTGTCTCTGCCATTTCTCATTTACTCCATATGAGGTAAGCCTCGATTTTGCACTTCAAAAGAGTAAAGCTATGGTGTTGCACCAAATATCGAGTGATGTGATGTGTGATGTTAATTTTTGTTTGATGTCACGTGCGCTGATATAATGGCGATGCATCGATGTTAGACCTGGTAACAGCTATTTTTTAATTTAGTCTTGGCTTAGCTTACACGTAAATGTAATAAAAAGATCTGGTCGGCCGTATGCACGCACACGGCACGTAAGTCATGGCATCATGAATGTATTCCTGCATATGACGTAGACTACCAATGTTTGCTGATGGGAGAATATATGCGGCACAGATATTGTTGATGTCATTCGTTGCATCTACGTTACCGATTCCGGTGTCACACAAATGAATATACTTATCAGCACGAAGTTTTGTTTGATTGAATTTTATGGATCATAATCTCTCACTTTCGATTTTTACATATATATTGATGAAATGCTGTTTTCGGAGAAAGTTATTACCCCATTAGCATGAATCATTAGTCGATATGCGTAAAAGTTCATAGCACTCATTTTAGCTCTACATCTGCTAATAAATATATTTATAAGATACATACTCGTAGAAGTTATGGATTCAGAAAAAAAATTGTAAGATAATCTATAAATTGTAACTGTAGAATAGATTCCTTTGTATAATATAGATATGATATTCATCTTCTGCTTCCGAAAAAGTCAGCGGATACTGCGAAGCATCGTAAGAATGATGATTGTTTTGAATGCGAATGTCTCGACGTTCGGACGTTTGTAGTGGAGGACTTTGCTTCACTACTTCCATGGAGATATCAAAATTAAACGGAGTCTATTTTGAAATCTCTTTGGAGATCTATGTTACGCATGTGTCATGGCGCACCGGTGGCTATGCATAAGAATCGATTGAGCAGAATTTGTTATTTCCTGTCTGTGCGAAAACAACATTGGAGTAGAAGATGGATCTGACGCATGTCTTGTAGAGACGGACCTTGCTTTCAATGAGAGCTTTTTTCAATGCTTTTAGAACACATTAATTTTAGAAGACTGATGACGAACCTTGCTTTATAGCTGACGTGGTTAAGAATTTAATGTATTCTCTGAATAACAGCTTACATGTCGCGCATCGACTGTAGGGCGAGCGGAAAAATTAACATAGCGGAATAATTTTGTCAGGGTTGATTTTTAAAATGCTGGAGTCCCTCAAGGCTCAAGCCTAGATTTGGCTAGTTGCTAGAAGGCTGTATGTGATGGCGTTATTGTAGACTGTATGTGATGGCGTTATTGTATTTCTGCCGTGTGATCTTGGCTTAGAATAGGATCACCTTTGTACTGATGGTGTCGTAAGTACGAGTGGAAGAGTCGCGTTATCAGCAATAACAACACGCATGGGTCGACTCGACCGGATTGCTACCACCCCCCCACCATTTAAAACCGGCGTTAAGTAGTGGCTTTGGCCACTGCGTTTCGCATTGGGTAATGCCGGGCCCCGGAGCCCATTCACCTTACAGACCGGCAACGCTCCTCTAGTGCTACACGGGGCTGTAAGCGGCGGTAATCACTAACCATCGAGTCACCCGAACGCTCGTTTCCCGTGTCTTTTTCATAAAAAAAAAGAAAAAAAAGACAGCTTGTGATCCCAAAGTTCAGAATTCCCTAAGGTTGCCAGGTGAAGGAAAAGAATCATGTGCCCTAGTGGAAATGTTTTTTTCCTTATCAATTTGCGGAGATCGCGCAGGACTAAGGAAACGCGGGAAATAAAGGTGAATCGGGATTTACCAGAATTTCCCTAGAGCACTCATCAAGAGTGTGGTCCAGACTGTAGGTTAGTTCGACGATTATCGCCTCGGGTGCTTCCACCGAGTCACATCTGTCAGGTGCGTTGGAGGCAGTGTCTTTGTCGGGTTTATCTATCCATTCCGCGAACTGTCTGTCTGCAAAGGTTGGGAGCGTAGTCTGTTAGTACGATTACAGTTCTACCTGGCGTTTCTGCTATTCCAGTCCCGGGCTATTATAACCGAGCCTCCAAGTATAATAATATCTAAAGGTTCTCTTCGAGTAGTCTCTTAGAAGGAGAATAGTTGGTGGATGCAATGAGAGAGCGCGTGTTGACTCTCGCGAGTCTGAAATCGGTCAGGTTAATAGAATTTCTATTCATTTTTGCGTGTGAAATAATTTGGATTCAAACTTGAGGAGCTCCGTACGTGGCATACGTACGTACTCCTCAAGTTCCTCCTTAAGTCATTTCGCGAAGTCTAAAATTTCGTTCGAATCGAATGCATTCATGGAATCAAATACGAGCTTACGGTCGTTTTCTAAGAAGTGTGTCTCTTGAGGTGTCGCTTTCGGCGCCAGATGCCCCAGCCGCAGTCCAATTGTCTCCAGGATGTGGTCTCGTTACTGGGATGGTAACTAGCTGGGCGATGGCCATGGCGGCTTGGGTCTCAGGGATAGGTATCTTCCTATTTTTCATGCATTTCTGAAATGAAGTGGGGCTGGCACGTACATTGTTTGGACGTGGGCTGAAGACCGGGAGGCTGGTGCGTTTTGCACTGGACGGAAAACTATCGAAGCCTTATGTACCTTGCCGCCCTTTTGTTTGACCCTGCGTGGGGCCCTGGATCGGCGGTAGTCTGCGAGGCGCATCTGTATAACTATTAATTATTATTTTTAAGAGTTATAGTATTTTTATAGTTCTATTCAAAATAAAATATTTACTTCTTGTAAAAACTTTAATGTTCTATTACACATTTTAAAAAATACAAAGGATTATGAAATATATTTAATAGGTGTGAGTGCTATGACCTCCAAAAGTACCTAAAATTGATCTTTGAAATATATTATGATTACGAAGACGGATTTCTTATAAGTTAACTAGAAAAAAATGCAATATAATAAATATTTTTCTCCTTAAATCAAATTTTCTAATCAAAAAGCTCTTAAAACTGTAAATAAAATTATTTTCAGGAAATCTTCTTGTAATTCTTGTAGTAACATTGTCAAGACGGCTTCGATCTATAACAAATTTCTTCTTGGCAAACTTGGCCGTTGCCGATTTATGCGTTGGAGTTTTTTGTGTATTTCAAAATTTGACAATATATCTCATACCAAGGTAAGTGGAAGACATTTTAATATCAACTATCAATTAATATTATAAAGGGCCAGAATTTGTTGGGTAGAAATTGGTGATCTCGGGATTTTATATTTAAAAAATATGCTTTTTTATTGTCTTAATTTGTATTGTAAGTTCTCGCTTCGTGCCAAGTTTAATTTAATAACGGCAATTTAATTAATTTAATTTAAAAACAGCAAATCCACGGAAAGCGATACATAAATCCTCATATCTTTTGATTGCGATGATTACGAAACTTGATTTTTATTATGCTTTACGAGACTGTAGACGTAAATAATTGATAAATATTGCTTTTTACGGCAAATAGAAAATTTTAGAGACTTCACGGCGCAAAGAGCCCAAGCAAAATATAGCTAGCTAATATAATATATTATAGATAGGTATTAAAAGACACTAGTGACTTTATAATACTTATCTACACGATTTTTTAATTATGAAGTGCGTTAATCACAGAAAGTAGTTGTTTAGATTGACATAAATCTTTTTGTGATAGATAGTCTATAAAGGAGCAGGCCTACTTTACTACACGTTAGTAGTTCATGTTGATTCATTTTAATATAGTTCAACGCATGTGTGGTCGGTCACACCTAACATGTTCTTAAAATGTGTCATGAGAGAGTCATGTCTCCACAGATTTTTTTTAGAATTTGTAATTTGTGAATATTATAGGAATAAATGTGCAAATTATAAGTATGTTAAGTGCTCATATATCGTGATACAGTCTATCTTTACAGAGGTTTTCTATTTTAGATTATTTAATCTATTTTATTATGGATATATATTCCACGCACAACCTTTATATAAGTAAGGTATATCAACTGTTATTTAACACATAATTTCCCCAATGCGGTGGATGCTGGACTAAGTTCTCTCCGCTTTCCATGAAAATTTAAATGCGGGAAATTAAAATATTGTATTAAGCTACTAATGATTAAACCATTCAAAAAATAAAAATAATTTTTTTGAAGCCTCACGCTGTATCACGTTATATCCACTTGGCAGGGCAGAGGGAACTTGGGAACTTGGGAACTTGGGAACTTGGGAACCCGGTGTTTGAGATTCTGCGTTCCGTTCCCCACTTTATGTCAAATGCCTGAAGCATTGCGTGTTGAGTAACGGAACTCAATGGCGTGCTTTGCCTTGGTAGAAATAAAAATTATTAAATAATATTAAATTATTTACGAGTAAGGATCGAACCCACAACCTATAGTTTGCAGACACACGCTTGTATCCCTGTGCCACGAAAGACATTGAACTATATTTTTAAACATATACTATTCCATAAACAGTTGTAATTCAATTCGTACCCCTGTGTGTCAATGTGACGATTTCTTTTAACAGGAGGCATAATATGAATAAAACTATGTGCGTATATAGTTTAATTTCTAATCGCTGGAAATTGTTACAGGTAACTACTAACTTTGGATAGTGCTCATAAAATTTAATTACACAGATGCGAAATACCTAGCGCAATATTGTTAGACAGTAAAACATGACTAATTTGGCATATTTCCACTCTAAATTTATATTTCTTGGTCGGCCAAATTTAATTATACTGAATATGTATGAACACTCTAACGAAAAGCTGTAAAGAGCTTTCGAAATACATTATATACGTATTTCTGGAAACTTTATATAAGCTAACAACACATGTAATTTAAGTCATTTAAGTGCAAAATATTTATTTTGGATATCTTTTTCCTAGCTCATATTTTTTATACTTACACACAAGTACACAGCACACAACAACTCTATGTTTATAAATATATTTTGCTTATCCCGAACATTGCCGAACATGCCTAAATTACTATTATAAAACAATAATAACAGTTAGTATAAAAAGTAATGGAACAGGTAGCTTGTCGCAGTAAAATGTCACGAAACACGACTTACTAAAATAATACTGCACAGTTGAAATTTATTTTATAGGCACCTCAAACCGCA
Source organism: Eueides tales michaeli (assembly GCA_018249855.1). Classification (NCBI taxonomy): domain Eukaryota; kingdom Metazoa; phylum Arthropoda; class Insecta; order Lepidoptera; family Nymphalidae; genus Eueides; species Eueides tales. The sequence goes on from DWMZ01004604.1 coordinate 7,516, forward strand.
ATTTAAAACTAGCGAATATGTTCTAGCGGCTTCAAATGTAATTGTGCATAGAAATTAAGCGGAAAATGAGCCAAATATGCCAGTTTATAGTAAAAGGCCCTCATCACAAAGATAAAAAGAATTGGAATTTTGTTAAATAAACACTTAGCATTAGAAAGGAATCTGTGTAATATATCGAAAACCTTTTATTCAATTAATTTAAATCTTTTCAATACATCCTTATACATTTACATATTTACACCAGTTATTTAAATTCATAAAAAAATCCTTTAGCTAAATTGTCTTCGTGTCGTAGTGGCACAAGCGTGTGACTATAAACGTGACAGGTTTTAGGTTCCAACGTTACACAAGGAAATAAAATATTTAATATTTTTAATTTAAATATTTCATTTCTTACCTCTGGTAACGGGGTAATGCCCGGCGTTGAGTTCCGCCAATCAATGTCTCAAATTCAGCGGAAAGTTGGGAACGGAAGGGTATGTCCTAACGCTAAGTTCCCAAGTTATCTCTGCCTATCCTGCCTTGCGCGGTATATAGCGTGAAACTGAGAGCGAGAGTATACCATATATACATAAATAAATATCAATCATAGTATCAATTCAAGTAATTATGCATATTTTTTTCATTCGTCTCCTATTATAATAAAAAATGAAGCCCAATACCATGTAATACGTAACACATTTTTTTAAAATATTGATATAGATATAAATGAGCATATCGTTATTGCAGAGTGTGTTAACCTGCTAAAAACCTATTAAGCAAATTATCAGAAGAGATAAACGTTTTAAAAAACTATACTATACTATTAAAAATATAGTTATACATATATTATCAGAACGTTTTAATAATTTACACTTAATTTACTTTGATTTATAGCTAATCTAACGAAGTAAAATATCTGCTACAAGTCTCTTTTTTAGAATTTTTAACAATTTTTCGGTTTCAGTTGGGTATTTGGAGATTTCCTTTGCAAGATGTACCAATTTGTGCATTCACTGAGTTACACTGCATCCATATTTATACTCGTTGTTATATGTACAGAGAGGTATTTTGCCATCATACACCCTATTACGTGCAAACAGATTCTCACTTCAACCAGATTGAGGGTAAGTTCTATTACAAAATTACTCTACTCTTTTTGTGAATTTTACACTAAAGCGTGTTTTTAACTATCATTTTTTTATTTATTCATACTATGGCATTACCGTCGGTCATTGATAAATATGCAAAATTAAAAATTAATCGGAATTATATTTTTATATATATTATTTCAACATTTTTTCCCCACGAAGTAATAGCACATATTAGTAAATATTTTACATGAATAAAAAAGTATATTTTATTTAATAGAAATAATCAGGCACGGATGCATTTCTTAACTGCTTTCGTAAAAGTAAGCAATTCACATTTCGTTATTAATGGACGCGGAATTTATTTCGCTTTAACTATTATTTATAATATAACCAAGTTTCCTTAAATTTCATTTTGAAACAGATGTCGCGAGTCAGGAAACGCTTTCATTGTAAGTAATTTTCTGTGCAGCACTTTTTAATTACATCGAGTAGAAGATGGGAAAGATAAATTCAGTCTCGATATTTCATATTTTTGTATTTAATATTAAGTTGTTTTGTTTCATTTTAAAGATGTTTAAATTAGTTTTTGACTAGTATACTATCTAAAGATAAAATTCTAGTTGATTATTAATATAGGTACATATATAAAAAATTATGGTATTCATAACATATATCACAATATATGTAATTGCTAAAAAAATGAATATGTATTGTATAAAAATATGCTTATTGCTTTGAAATGTTTTTCTTTTAACTCTTGAAAAAAAAATCCTTTTATACAGTTGGTGATATTCGGTGTGTGGATTACAAGCGCAGCCTACAGCGCGCCCAAATTTATATGGGTAGAGACTATTACTAATGATCTTGGTGATGGCCACATGGAGACAATTTGCATACAACACCGCATGAAATACAATTCAGAAATATTTGACATGGTTAATTTTGGTCTGCTGTACGTTACGCCTCTCTGTGTTATGACGGTAAGATTTTTATTACTTTCTATCTGCCACAAATTGTGTTTGCGTTATATTATTATGAAAATTATTAATTTATTGTCATTTCCTTTTTTATAAGTTATTATTAGTTTAATAATTATTTATTTTCCTGTTTAATTAAAATTGATGGTAGTAGGGAAGTAGTGAAATGTGTATTTTGAATGCTAAAACTTTTATTGATTCAGTTCAGCTGTCGATCATTCTTGTGGCGATCGATATAGTGGAAGCATCAAAGAGCTGTTTTGCATGTACTTTGATATCTGATTTAATTTGTAAACAGGATATAACAAGCTATTTGTAGTTGAAACTAACTGTTTCAACAGAATCAAAGATGTAGTAACATATATCTTTGATTCTGTTTGTCTCTTTTTGTTACAATAACCAAGTTTCCATGAAGTATTTAAAGAAACTTGATTATTGTCAGTTTTTCATATCGCTGCTATTTCATTCTTCAAACCCACCACTAAAAATTGTATGTGTGCAGGTTGAGACAAAGCAAGCCCAATATATTTTACTGTTTCTGCATATATAACAATTTATTTTATGTTAATTTTACAATTTGTCACAATGACAATAACATTCTCGTGAATAATGCTAAAAAAACAAGCAAGCGGGACAGCGATTAAAAGTGAAGATTTTACATGGACATTTATGTCACAAATACGCCCGAGAAGTTAAAGGTTCATGTGTCAAATGCAATAATTTGGTTCCATTAGACTGTCTCATATTAAGTATATTGTGAATTCCGCCTTTTTACTTCATTACAGCAGCCACTAACAATATATACTATTAATAATAAGCTAACAATTAAAATAAAATATTTTTTTTGTTTGCGCTTTACACAAACTATTTTAAACTTACTTTGATATAGTTTGTGCAAAGCAGTGTACTTAAACATTAAGTCAGACAATTCTCAAATCTACAACACGAATTTGGCAAATATATCCAGTTGCCATAAAAAATAAGATATTATGTTATTATGTCTTTATAAATAAATAATCTACTGTAGTGTATACCGCATATGACTATAAATGAAGTAAACAAAGAAGACACACAATAAATTTAAACCAAGATCGATAGCGCTGTCAATCGTATGTAGCTAGCAGATTGCTCGCTTCAGGTATTAGGTACTTGTTATTTTTTCTTTATTAGTACTACGGACACGAAGACAAGAACTTGAGTTATATATATATATATATATATATATATATATATATATATATATATATATATATATATATATATATATATATATATATATATGTATATATATATATACATATCAGACTGTGGTGATACTGGCCTTAAGAGAATAGATGAATTAGAAAAAAATACATTAAAAAGGGACCTTAAAGACACACTTAAAAATTGTTATCAAATTTAGTTATGTACATTATATTAATGTGAGGGGCCTATTGTGGCGCAGGCGCTTAAATCGTGACGTTAAACGCGATATCCTCACTCTAGGAAATAAAATTTAATATTTTTAAATTAAATATGTACCTAATGTTCACATGTCTTCGACAAAGGCCACAGATCATTGGGCCCCCAACGCTTCAAATGGTTCTACGTTGTTTGCTATCAAATAGTTCAAGGTGAAACTGGGGTGCACTAGCCCAGAGGTCAAGGCTGAGCCAGGGCCCTATACAGGGCCAAACGGTATTTTGGCGTGAAGTACTGTCTCACTCTGCTGATGACCCCCAGTTTCGTCGAGCCCAACTTGGCCTTGCTCTCCGACACTGACAGTGGCTCAAAAGCTGAGGCCTAGTATACTAATGCTGGGCGCGGCTTTAAGAGGAGTGTTCCCAAAAACCGGTGATGTGACAAATGGGTTTTTTTTAGTAGTTAACGCGCAGTTTTGTGTCTACTGAATAAACTTCTTTTCAATCTCTACGGAGACATTCCTCATGATTTCGGCACTGGTCGACCTTTTTCTGAACAGCATCCACAGTGCTATCATGTGCATAACAATGTATGTTAGACTCCTCCAATATATA
>DWMZ01004605.1:0-11580 GCA_018249855.1 Eueides tales michaeli
GACTTGACGGCCCTCTGAAGCTTTTTATGAGACTTTTAAAGAAGACAACAAAGCTCACAATTTACATACATAATGATTTGTGACATGAAAAGTATATAATTTTTTCATATTCTGACGGTACAGTTGTAGTGATAACAAAAGCTCAGTCGAACAAGCGAGCGAACAAATGAAGTATTTAAATTGAAAATATTAAATATTTCATTTTCTCGACTGTGGATCGAACCCAGAACCTATCGGTTACAGTCACACGTTTGTGCCGCTGCGCCACGACAGGCCTCAATATCTTACATGAGTGGATAAATGAAAAACAAAACTCGCGAGTAATGTCTCCACAATAGACTCTGATATTGACAAAAGAAATAATTAACATAAAGGCAAAGTAAAATATTGTTTTGGCTGTACCCGAATAATAAGCGTGGGGTCATCAGATCATCTTTCAAAAAAAAATAAAAACAGTCGCATAACCGGAATTTGGACCTTTAACCAACCCATTTATGATCAGATGCTGGCGACAAGTTCTACGAGTATATATAAAATATTTACATTAAAATCCTATACGCCTGTAATTATGTAAATAAAAATATATATGTTATTGTTTTTATAAATTATTTCAAATTTATTTCATTTTCTTCTACCTATCTTGTCCTAGGTTTGAGTACACCTGGCCAAAGTATAACATATTCTGTTTTAGCTAATGCTACACGACACGCCCATAAAACATTATACCACTTACGCGCAGTTAACATGTCATTATAGTTTATACGTGAAATATAAGTGAAATATAGGTAAAGAGGTAATTTTGTTGAGGCTTGTCGTGGAGCGGGGTCACAAGCGATCTCGTTTCTAGAGCGAAGGTATGTAAATGTCAAATGCTTCGTTTCCTCCAGTAGGAATTGAACTCATAAACTGTCGCGTACAATCAATAATTAAAAATAAAGTCAAGTTTGTGAATGTAACAGTCACAGATTCGATTCCCATTTGGGTGAAAGAAATATTTCCATTACCTCGTTACAGATATAAGACAAAGCTCGGCGTTAAGTTACGTTACAAAGTATCGAATATTTAGCTTCGTGGCGCAGCGGTATAATCGTGTGACTGTAGCCGACAGGTTCTGGGTTCGATCCCCAGTCGAGGAAATATATAATTTAATATTTTTAATTTAAATATTTTATGTTTCATTTCTTCGCTCTGGTAACAAGGCAAAGCGCGGCGTTGAGATCCGCCACTCAACACGCAATGGCTCAAATTTCGCGGAAAGTGGGGAACGGAAGTAAAACGGCCCTGCCTCGTGCGGGATACAGCGTGAAGCTAAAAAAAAAAGAATATTTAGCGGAAAATGTGGAGGGAAGCTGTGTGTCACTAGGATCTCTCTGCCTGGTTTGCTAAATTCGGGATTCGATGTAAATCTAAAAAAAAATAAGATGAATACATAAAATAATAAAGAAATTGAACAAAAAGTGTGATACTAGAAAAATAATAAGAGACTAATTACCTCACTGACCGATCACACTGGAAAAACGCCTGTGTTTTATATAAAAATATTTTTTCCTCCAATAACTATTTCGTGCACTCAGACACGTTTCAACCACGGCGGCGCATTCTAACCGGCGTCAGTAATATAAAATATTGCTTTAATATGAAATATAAGCTGAATGAATTATATGTATATTTTATCGAGACAGGATTATTTTTTCTCTTGTTATATACTTGCCTTTTAACCATAAAATAGCTTGTATAAAATGTGTGTGTGTGTGTGTATGTGTGTGTGTGTGTGTATAAAAACGTTGATTTCTCCAATGAGAAATAAACATATAGTTTAATAAAGATCTCTTAATAGGATTATATTTACCTAACTGCACAACGCACAGGAGAGTAACGTACACACATACATATATATATATATATATATATATATATATATATATATATATATATATATATATATATATATATATATATATATATATATATATATATATATATATATATCTATATATGTAAATATTTTTTTTAAATATTTGATTAATATTTCATCAATAATTATAGTTGTACAATATTTAGTACCTACTTATTCGCAGACCAGTGAAGTTTTAAAATTCATACGTTATGTACAGCATTTTTTGTGTCCTCTACACACGTTGTCTTTTAAATGATAGATTAGGAAAAAAATAATTGTGTAGAAAATTACGAAAATCCAAATTCCCTAGGACTTGGAGGAATTTTAAATGAATGGATTTACCGTTATATTTGACAAATTTATTTAACGCGTAATCAAAACCTATACAGTGACTTACAGTATAAATAAAGGTTTTAATAACTACTACAAACTTATAATTCTACTTCATTGCAAACAAAATTAACGCATATGGATGCAAACTTAACTTTGTCAATCTTTATCGCCTCGTCACAACACAACCTGAAATTAATACGAAAGCCTCGGTAAGTAAATCCGACTCCCACTTGAGCGGCTTTTTTAAAATAAAATAAAAACGTATAAGTGTAAATTTTAATTTGCGGTTGAGTATAAAAATTCGATAAAATAATTGCGCAAGAGTCATGAATCACATTGATAAATCGTTTCCTCTCACTCTCAAATCTCAAACGACATATCACTGAATCTATTAGCAATTGAACCTGGTGTTTATGATTGAAATATTAATAGATTTATGTAATATATTTTTTTAATTTCACATGTTGAGGTATGTCATGGCGCAGGGACACAAACATGTGACTGTAAACGCGAGAGGTTGTGGGTTCGATTACCACTTGAGAAAATGAAATACTTAATTTAAATCGAAATTTAAATATTAAATATTTTCACTTTTTCGATCTGGTAACAAGGCAAAACGTGGCGTTGAGTTCCGCCACTCAACACGCAATGCCTGAAATTCGGGGAAAAGTGGAAAACGGAGTGGAGTAACTTATCGCTAGGTTCCCAAATTTCCTCTGCCTACCTACAATGTACAGGATTCAGTATAAAACTGAAAGGTGTGAAACAAAGTTTTTTCACAAAAAAAAATAGGTTATAGGTAGATTGACAGAGGACTATGATCTTACGCACAATTACATGCAGTTTATTTAGAGAGGGAAGGAATCCTAATATATTTTAAGTTATGCTTAAAAACATATTAATTGTTTGCCGCACTTGTTATCAGAGAGAAGAAATGAGAACATTAAATATTATTTCCTGTGAAAGTGTGAATGTGGGTTAATACTAGGTTCCTGCGACTACTAACTAACTAACTAGCGACCTGCCCGCGACTTCGTCGGCTTGAATTGCGCTATTTTATTTAATAATATCAATACCTTTTGTCAATATCAATAACTTTTGTGTTCTAATAAAATTGTCACTTAAGACAATATCTTTCTCGCTCCGAAATTGCCGCTGCTTTTTCTTCCATGTGATACAGCGTGAAGATATAATATACATACATATATTTAAATTGAAAATATTAAATATTTCATTTCCTCGAGTGGGGATCAAACTCACAACCTGTCTCGTTTACAGTCACATGTTTGTATCGCCTTCGCCACGCAGGGCCTAAGTAAATCTTTATAATAAATATAAATGAAATATGAAACATAATTATAACGTATCCTATAGTAATTTTCCTCATGTCTTTAAATTGATGTTTACCATTACTTGGTAAACCCATATACCCTTGACCCAGTAAAATGGGACAAAATGAACCCGTCAACTCGCAACAATGATTCAAGTAGTTCTTGGAATTTGCTGAATGTGTCGATGTTTCTGTCCAAATATGTATGTATGTTACATACAAATGTGTATGTCAAAATCGGACGTATCATATGAGTATTTTTTTTACCATAATAACGTTTATTATTGTAAAAGGAGCCAAAGTTGTATTTTTAAAATGTTTTGCCCTTTTGTATGTTTATTTGTTGGCACTAATCTCAGAAATGGTTTACTTTGTGTAAATGGCTTACTTGACAAATTTTAATACAGTCTTCACTATTATATTTCAACAACCTTTCTTTCTTCAACATATAGTGTTTTTCATTGTTAAATAAAACAATTAAAAACATGAGTTTATGAATAAAAAACTTACGTCGATTTTAAATATTTAATTCCATAATCAGCTACAGCATTTTGATTAATTTAACTGAAATTTTAATTTTTAACGTACAGATAGATACTGTCTTAAGTGACAATTTTGTTAAAACACAAAAGTTTTTTAGTGTCACCTGTATATTATTTCACCTGTATTTGAAATATCAAGTGTAGAGTGGCGGAACTCAACGCCGCACATTATCATGTTGCCATGACAATGAATATAATTCATGTTCCTAAGTGGGAATCGAACCCGCAACCGTCTTACAGGCACACGCTGCGTCACGATATATATACACATTTATCTATTGTGGACTCATCAGGCTTTTTATGATTTTCTAGGCTAACTTGTATTGGCTTGTATTAACACTTTTATTACAAAATATATCAGTGATATATAATTTTTTTAAGTAATATAAGCTGAACAGAACTGAATTTCGTCGTAATTGCAGTAGTTGTGATTTCAATTACTACTCAGTATTATTTATTATTTTGTCATCATCATTATAATTTTTTTTAATTCTGATAGAAAGTGAAGACAGGGAGTGTCTTCATATTATTCTCTTCACTTTCTCCTCATTCACGCACGCATTCACGCTGTATGCAGGATACAGCGTGAAGGTCGTAAACAAAAACAATCAGTCCAGTAAAGACTCATTTAGGCCCAGTGGTAAGTAATTAATAAACAAGGAAAACACGATTTAGGTCAGGCGCTGCTTCAGTACTAGCTTAATCGTTTCTCCGCAACACCATACGCTTGGGAGTTTCTAAGAAATGTGATTTCACTTTCTTTGAGTTCATTTTAAGAAATATAGTGAGATAAATATTCTGATAAGCTCATGTTTACACGCAATTTGTGTTCACTAATTGCTACTTATCAAAAACTGCGAATACTAACTGACTAGCGACCTGCCCGCGACTTCGTCGGCATGAATTTCACTATTTTATTCAATAACATCAATAACTTTTGTATTCTAATAAAATTGTCACTTAAGACAGTATCTATCTATACGTTAAAAATTAGAATTTCAGCTAAATTAATCAAAAAGCTGTAGCTGTTTATGGAATGAAATATTTAAAAGCGACGTAACTTTTTTAGTCATAAACCGATATTTTTAATTGTTTTATTTAACAATGACAAAACACTATATGTTGAAGAAAGAAAGGTTGTTGAAATATAATAGTGAAGACTGTATTAAAATTTGCCAAGTAAGCCATTTACACAAAGTAAGCCATTTCTGAGATTAGAGCCAACAAACAAACATACAAAGGAACAAAAAATGTTAAAAATACTATTTTGGACCCTATTATAATAATAAACGTTATTATATTGAAAACGATATTGACACAAACAAGTACAGTGATAAATTACAGATTTATTATAAGTATAGATTTCATTTTTTCTAGAGTGAGAATTGAACCCACAACCTGCCGCATTTCCAGTCACATGCTTGTGCCCTTGCGCCACGACAGGCCTCAGGAGCAAATGTTGTTAATCCATATTGAGATGTTAAACACATTTATAATATACTAAAATGACATATTAACTAACAAAGGTGATATTTTATAATAGCCTTCAATTACAGACCATAAACTATAATCAGCCTGGAGATACAAACAGATGTTATAAATGGGATAATTGTGTTAGGACGAAATGATCTATGTAATGAAGTCAAGATAGCAATTCTATATTCAAATTCAAATTCAAATTCAAAATATTCTTTATTCAAATAGACTTTCGCAAGTACTTTTGAATCGTCACATTATATATTTTTTTATATATTTTTTTCTTTAGCTTCTCGCTGTATCCCGCACATGGAAGGGTATACAGAGGGAACTTGGGAACTTGGTGTTAAGATACATCGTTTCACTTTCGTTCCTCACTTGAATGTTTAAGCATTGCGTGCACTTTGCCTTGTTGCCAGAGCGAAGAAATGAAAACATCATATAATATAAATATTTCTCGAGTGGGAATCGAACCCACAACCTGTCGTTTACAGTCACACGCTTGTACCCTTGCCTCTTTCCCCTCATTATATAATACTTCATTTCAGACCGATCTTGAGATTATCGTGCGTCAAGCTACTGGCTACAAGTATAGCGACAGGTGAAAGTTCAATTTCCTCTTGGAAAAATAAAATATGATTGTTTCCTCATTCTAGTATAAAACAAAGCCATGCGATGTCTCGAAAAATTGTGGGGAACGTAATGTCTGAGCATTATATTCCTAGTTTAAATGTTACATATAAAAAAATGAATCAACTGATTTTTTTTAGTTGGCTGTATTTCGCTCATGGCAAGGTATGCAGGGGGAATTTGGATACCTAGTGTTAATTGAAATTGAAAATATTAATTTTAATACTTTTGTCAATGTTTATTTTGAAATCAATTTGTGTAGCTAAGTTATTAATAATAGAATACTTTATTTTATAATAGCCTAATTTTGCGATGACATGTCCTATATGATAGAAGATACTCTGGCGTGTCAGATACGGGTTGCTATAGCAACATATATGTTCATTGTCAAACGTCTTGTACACATGTGTACTTATCATATTAATTTATATATATATATATATATATATATATATATATATATATATATTTGTAATTTTATTTGAATTTTTAAGCATTATTTAAAAAACAACATTGGCATTTTGCACGTTTTGTTTCACGTATTATTATACAAATTATTGTTGTATGTATTCTATAGAAAGAAAATTGGCTCTTTTGAATATCGTTAAGAAAATTAACGGTGATTTGAGTAAGTGAGTGTGTAAGTTTAAAAAAAATGTTTAAAGTTTAATATAAGCGGTTAATCCAATTAAATTTAATTCATTTAAAGTGTATATTAATCACGAAAAACAAAGACCCTATTATAAACACCTTATAAATTCTTTATAAATTATTTAATAAACTTTTTATAAAAAAAACTGGTAATTTAATGACGAAATCATCTTCTATTAGTAATCGGATATTTTTCGAATGATTTACAACGGGCTCGGTGCATACACGCGTGATATCCGCATGCGGGTGCAGTCATCACCGCAAGTATTAATCATTTTTACATCACAACTTGTTTCGTAAATTTACAGTTAAAGGGGAACCTGTTCAAATATGGACAACAATGAGAATGAGTTATATAATAATGGTTTTTTTTAGCTTTACGCTGTTTTCCATCTAAGGCAGGCAAGAGGGAAGGCAGAGGGAACTTGGGAACCTAGTATCTAAACTACTATATTCAGTTCCCCACTTCCCGCCAAATTTTAGGCCATGCATATTGAGTGGGGGATAATGGTCATAGATATTGAATACATCCATAGTGACGCCATCATGGCGCAGTGCTACTGTCTGGATTCTAACTCAGACGAGTAAATTCTTTTTATTCCCTCACGTTGGTAACAAGACAAAACTCGGCGTTAAAGTCCGCCACTAAACACTGATTGTGTTCAAAATTGACGGTGCGTGGGCTACTTAATGTCTTAACGCCGTTTTATATACAATTATCAGAATTACTTATCATATAAAGATAATATTTCTGTTAGTTGAAAAAAACTTGAGTATCATCTTATAATCATACAATACGTACATAGGTACATACCTCACGTTATATGTATTCCATCGTTCGTTCACCGTAGGATTTCTATTTTGAGTCGTGATCTCAAGCTCGATGCACTAAAATATTTATAACAATGCAAATTGAACAGGTATTTGTTATGCTTTTGCATATAACATACATTGCTTCTTATTTAATTTTATATAAGCACAACGAAAGAAACAATAAAATGGTTTTATTTTTTTTTATTATCTCCATCATTGTACTATAAATAATATAAATAATTGACTAAAGTCAAGATCGGGGGGTTGTGAAATCCGTTAATCGGGAATCGATACCCTACCTATAGCCCTGAAAACAATGAAATATTTATTATTTAATTTCCTCGCTCAGGTAATGAGGATAAGCAGAGTGGTGAATTTCGCCACTCAACACGTATTACATTAAGAATTCGGTGGAAAAGAGAGAACGGATGTGTCTTAATTGGAATGGAGTGACTTATACCACATTTCTGTGCCTTCTCTCTACTTCTACGATACAAATAATATTTAAAGAGTAATTTATATATCAAATATTAAAAATAATCAGTTACTTTTGAGTCCTGTCGTGGCGTCTGTGACTGTAAACACACAGGTCATATGTTCGAAACCCACTCGCAGAAATGAAACATTTAATATTTTCAAATAAAATATTTAATATTGACATTTCTTCGCTCCGGTGACAAAGCAAAGTGCGGCTCAATTTCTATGTAAATTAGGAAACGGAACGGAGTGTCTTCACTTCAAAATTAGGTTCCTAAGTTACCATTGTCTATCCTGCCATGTGCGGGATAATTTACTTACATTAAATATACTTACTTAATGCATAAATATTTAAATTAATTTAAATCATATATCGAATATGTCAGCTTGATAGCAATGGCCGAATTGCTCAGCCATCGTCAAAACTCGTCTTGAAACCTGTTCCACGATAAGCTGTTACTTGAATTTACAGTTCCGCAAATAAGAGACCCTGGAGTAATTTACCTAACCAATAAATCTCTCTATTCTATAAAATACTTTTTTGTTCTGTACGATTTTTTTGTATAATAGTTGTTGACGTAGAAAATTGATATTGATTGATCGAGTGCAAGCTGGAAGAAAAGGTGATCGAGAATATCGTGTATTGTGAGGCACTCGCTTGAGTGTCTATAATGTGAAAAAAAATTATGAAAAAAAAAATGTTGTGATTCTTTATGAATTTGGATCAAGATGTAAATTGACTTTTTTTTTGCTTTTGATAAAGGTGTAGAATTAAGAAGCTGATCGTTATATTTTATTTTTTATTGATGTTTTCATTGATTGATACATGTTTTCTCGTTAAATTTAAAGTTCGATACATCTAACAAAACGTTAGCTTTTCATAAAAGCACCCAAACTAAGTCTATTTACCAATACTAATAAAATAAAGCTTTTTATCACGCCTCTGTTCAGATATTTTTTCTATACAATTTCAAGGCATCAAAGCATTTGTTGTGAGTTATGAACTTGAGACGAAACCTAACGGTTTGTTTTAGAAAATTTTTTTTGCCACATCAACGAGATCGCTTTGTACATTTTTCACGTATGTTTTCATAATAGTTATTCATCTTTTTTATTTAAATTTTACCTTGAGTTGGTAGTCGATAGCGCTTATTGATAAAAGAAAATTACAAGGCAGAAAGATTTATGAAGTTAACTTATTTGAGGTGTGCCGTGGCGCAGGGACACAAGGGTGTGTGTGTGTGTGTGTTTGTGTGTGTGTGTGTGTGTGTGTGTGTGTGTAAACACTTGTAGTGTGTTCGATCCCCACTCGAAGAAATTAAATATTTTATATTTTTTATTCTTCACACTGGTAACGAGACAAAAGCACGGCATTGATCGCCACCACTCAATATCAAGCTTAAAAATATTTACTAAACATACCTATTAATTTTATTTACTTCAAATTGCTTAAACCACAATCAATGCCCGATTTGCGTACAATGAAATTTAAAAAAAAAAAAAATTTTTTTTTGTGAATTCAATGTTTTAGGAAGTAGTTTTAAAGAACGATACGTGTATAGATTTTATAGGAAGTGTGGTTATGTAAAATGATAATGACCATATTAATACTAATGCAATGGAAGGAATGGAATAGAATACTAAATGATATTATTTAATTAATTATATCAGGTGTTGTATCACACACATGGCAATGTAAGCAGAGGGAACTTGGGAACCTAGTGTTAAGGCACTCCGTTCCACTTCCGTTCCCCACTTTCCGCCGAATTTGAAGTGATGACCGGCGAAACTCAACGCCGCGCTTTTTCCTTATTACCAGAGCGAAGAAATGAAACATTAAATGAAAATATTTGACCCAAAGAAATTATGTATAGGTAATTATAAATTATCTTATATGAATATTTTTATATTTCGATATTAATTTATTGTGATAAATTAATATCGTACATTGATACATTTTATTAATTCGTTACTGTATCCAAATATAGCCTGGAAGTGATCGCTGATTTAGCGTCAATGCCACCTTTTGTTCTGATTAAAATATAATTCTATCTAATTTTGAGGCCTGTCGTGGCGCAGCGGCGACAGGCCTCAATAGTAAATAGAATTATATTTTCGGCTGTATCCCGTTCCACTTCCGTTCCCCACTTTCCGCCGAATTTGAGGCATTGCGTGTTGAGTGGCGGAACCCAACGCCGCGCTTTGCCTTATTACCACAGCGAAGAAATGAAATATTGAATATTTAAATTGAAAATATTAAATGTTTCATTTCCTCGAGTGGGAATCGAACCCAGAACCTATCGGTTACAGTCACACGTTTGTGCCGCTGCGCCACGATCGGTCTCGAATAAAATATTAAATATTTCATTTAAAAAAAACTCTCAAGCAAATAATTGAATGACTAATAAATGTATGATTAATAGAATAATTGCTTTAAAATAAGAAATCTATTGCATGAATGCGTAAAAAGAGGACGATGTGCTTCCTGTAACCTTCAAATGACTATTCAGGTAACTATTTATTGGGTAAAAACAAGGCTATTTCCTAGAGTATTCACCACATATATACGTAAAATCCATTTTTCTCATCATGCACACAATGATTTTGTAAAATGGGGGACAGAACAGAGCGTCTTAACACTAGGTTCCCAGGTTCCCTCTGCCTGCTTTGTCATATGCGGGATCCAGTGCAATGAATTACGATTTTTTTATACCAAGGATCGATAAGAAGGAAATAATAGGAAAAAAAAACTAAATAATATTTAAAAAATACTAGAAATAAAATATTTTTTTGTGAAAAAAAATACTAGTAAAGTATTTTTTTTTTATTACACTTCAATTAAGAATAATATATACTTAATTCAAACAATAAAGAGGCTTTATAACCCATATTTTTACGAAAACATGTTCTATTAAACTATTATTTATTAACGATTACTAGATACTTACACATAGCAAAATTGGCAGAGGGAACCTAAAATCTGTTAAGACTCTTGTTCTTAATGCACCGCAGTGCAAATTAAAAAAACGTCTGAGTAGGAATCGTCTTCAATACTGTAGCCATTTCAGTTAAGCGCTATTCCTACGACGGCCTAGCCTATAAGTATATACTACATATATTTTGTCACTAATTGACACGACACAACGCATCAGTATTTTTTTCTCAGGAAAGAAAGAAACACTGAATATAACTTGCCTCGTTTGTAAAATAATAGTTATTTTCTAATAAATTAATATTATGTCTATCTTAACATTAGTTTTCCAGATTCCTCCTGCTTAACCTACTATATGCGTTCAGCTAAACAATGTAAATTATCAGCAAAGATATAAGAAACATATATATTTAAAAAACAAAGTAATTACAATATACAGAACCATTCAAAGCGATCGATACTGTGCTTACCATAATTTTTATTACCCACGATTTTACAA
>DWMZ01004606.1:0-11579 GCA_018249855.1 Eueides tales michaeli
CATCGAGAAAATGAAATATTTAATATGTTTATTTCTTCACAATGTAGGGACCGGTACGGAATGTCTTAACACTAAGTTCTATATGCTTACCCAGCCATGTGCATGATGATGATGCAGCGTGAAGCAAAAAAGAAATACTAAAATAAAAACTAATACAGTCACATTGCGACAAATTCGACAAAAAAAATTAAATTAAAAAAATACTTAGTCATTTTATAACAGTGGAATGAATGGAAATGGATAACGATCTCGTGACGAATAACCATTAGCTCTCGTAAAATTTCTTGTAAATCACCAGTTAATTACTGTTTATGCACTTTTTGCATTCTACCTTATGAGATAGCCGACCGCAATGAAAGTACATTTTTTTTCTTACTTTTTAATTAAAAAACCACCTAGTTTTTTCACACTTATTTTTATTACGACAATATTGAAATTAATCAAAACTTTAAACATAATTTAGTAAAACCTTTTCAAAAACTCGCGAATATCGTGAATGTACATGTATGTAATATTCTTTATTAGGTTCCTGTTTATATTTTGCGCTAGGCAATTTATCACGTACCAACATTATGTAATTCATTCATCTTAAGTCTGTAAATTAATGGATATATATAAAGATTGAAAGCCGTTTTAATAACCACTATTACTCTTTGTCCTACTCTTTAACCTTTAAAACAGGTATATTTCTGTATTTCTTTAGTATTTCTATTTATTTTATTACTTAGTTTATAAATCTTAGCAAGAGAAATAAAAAATTAACATTAAATTCTGTAACACTAAAAGTAACAGTTTATTAGGATCCCTACAGAAAGCCTTGTAAAATTGAAGTAGGTCTAGACTTGTTTTTTTTTCTTATAAATGTTAAACAGTCGGTTTTATTTTGTTTTTTTATAATTATTTTTATTAAAATTTCAAAAATTACATTTTATTCCACATAATTACACTAAGTAGAATAAGAATGTCGACATACCTTTCTACCAAGGGCGGGATCAAAACTGATTAAATTTTTAATCGTTTTCAAATAAAAAGTTATTCTATAGTGCGTGTTGCCCCTCAAATGTTGTGTTGTCTTTAAATAACCTACTTAACTTACATATAGTAAATAAAAAAATATATAAATTATATATGTGACTACATAACATAATTAAACATATTTGTATATATACGAGTAGGTACATAGTTTATACATGTGTATATGTTTATTAATTTAGATTAAGATATAAGCCGCATATATTGTTTAATATCGAGCATTAATTTATTCATAGGCGATCAATCAAAGTAGTCCTCCTGTTCCTAAGTTTACAATCCTCTTTGACTATAATGAAATATATAAACTATGTAGTCTGTACTCTGTGGTACTCTGATTTGTGGTGAAATTTACAAGAACTATTGATTTTTTTAGTTATTATTCAAAATTATTTTAAATGCAAGCTGTTATCTAAGCCATTGATTGCCAGCTAAATATCGATTTCTCATTAGCATTCTAGTTTTTGGAGTTCTTTTTAGGACTACTTTGTTGTCCTTTGTTTGCTTACATGTCTTAGATACGCAGGTAAAAACATTGCGATGATAGAATCTGCAAGGTGTCTTCTTAAAGCGCTTAATTGAGAAACGAATAGGATATGAAGTGGTCGCCGTAACTGAAAACGATTAAAAACTCCATTCAGCTTTGTAAAATTCAAACAAAAATGTGTATACTTTTGTTTGTTATATTTACGATATAACAAACAAAAGTATACACATTTATGTTTGTTGATTTTTACAAAGCTTCTTAGTCAATGTAATCAAAATATAAAATATTTAAATGCAATCCTTGAAACTTAAAATCTAGAAAATCTAGTGCCAGGTATCTCCAGACACTATGTATCAAATTGATGAACTTAGTTCTACGACTTAACTTAAAGGGATAATGAAACGAAAATAATTTCAATAAACCATTTCCTGGAGTAAGAACTGTAACTACGATCATTGCGTTTAAGACAAATGTTATCAAACTATATTGCGAAGATTCGTCTTCACAATTTACAGTAAATGATTTAAGAGTAGATCTATAAAAGAAAATCTATAAAACCGAATTAATCAATAAAAAGATACAAATACTTATTTACAAATAAGCTTATTTATTGCTTCTTATTATGAGTCTTTCAACTCCTTAACGATTCTCTTGGTATTTATTTAGGTTGGACCAAACTTCGCCTCCCGAGACCGCCGTTAAGCAAATCTAAGGACTTTAATTTACCGCCGTCTGTTCAGACGCGTCATTTTAACTTTAGTTATAGACTGTAGGAAGCAGATATAGGATTTTTTATATAAATATACCTATTTCATGTTACCTGCTAATCTTACTAGTTGGAAAGGCACTATAAGAAAAAGAAGAAGAAGGCTTCCTTTTTAATTTAAATATGAATAAAATGCTTTATGTACAATTGCAAAATTCTCGAATTCAATTTAAAGTTCAAAAGATTGCTTAATAAACCTACATTAGTTATATACATACAGTTTTCTATAGCTATGTCTAGTCTACTACATTTGGCCCTACCATTTATTTCTCTATAGGAGATAACAATTTGTTTATTTATTTTGCACAGAGAGGCCTTTTTTTGGATGCTCGGAAATACATTTTAGGCAGAACGACAACGCAGAACACAATCGCTCTCGAGCGGTACTTTAGGACTCTACGGAGAATCCGCTCCTAACTACTAAAACCCAGCGGAAACCCTCTTCACCTATACGAGACGCCGTAGGATCACTCACGCATACAACTACGACGTCTCGGTAGAAGACCCGCCAATAGCGGCCCACCGTAACGCTCAGGATGCCCTTGGGTTTTCCATAGAACTTGCAGCCTTGTTGACTTGCAAGATGGTTACCATGACCCTACCACAGTAGCTCCTCTAGATTAATGAGAGTTTGAAATTCGCAAAGTGCCTTCACCTAGCCCCTTGCCTAAGACGGCGTATTAGGTCTGCGTTAGTGCTGGACTCATGCCACTTTGTTGTCTCCTTCAAAGCTATGACTGATTCTCAGAAGGAGACAGCAGTTCCTAAGGCGTACCGCTTGCCAGGAGGGTCGCCGCCGTCCAGGACATCGTACGATCTCTCACCGCTCTGACTGCTACGATCCGCTGGGTTTTTCGCAAACGGGCATTATTGCGAGCGGTGAGAGAATACGATAACGCCTGGGAGCACCATGCAAAGCCATCGATTTTAACACGCGGACATAAAGCTACCGGCACGTAGTAAAGCTCCAACATTCGGCAGAAGCCTGGGCCCGGTCAAACCTACTACATCTGAGTCCGTAAACTGAAGAGGCCTATGTCAAGCAATAGATAGGCAGATGGTAATAAAGTATTTTCTTTATTTACACTTTTATTCCTCCCAAACAAAATATTTAGTAAATTTTATCAATATTTGTTTTCGTGTAAATTTAGAAAACTTCCGGATTTATAGAAAAACTTTGAACGTTGTTTTTCTTATATAAAAAGCATTTTCTAAATAAAGCCATTTAAAAATATATATTTTGATTAGAAAATGGTACCTATAATTAGTTTGCACTGTGACTTCCCAGTAAGTAAGTAGTCATATAACACTTGGTTGGGAATGTCACGCAGCTTTCTAGTCGAAATCCACATAAATATTCTACATGCTTCTCTAATCCTGTATTTGTGTAGCGGAAATTGTAATTTGTAAAAATCTCCCTACAGAGATGCTAACAACATAAATAAGTTGTAACAAGTGTATAAGAGTTTCGACGGAGCTTGGTGAGAACGAAAGGATTAGTTGGTCAAAGCGCTTGGACGGTTTCCAAGCGGCGCGGATTCAAATCCTGCTTCGTTCAAAGATTTATACGTTTTTAAATTTAGTATTTTTCTTTTCTAAGTGTGGAATAACACTTTAAAAACAGTAAAAATATTAAAAATTTCATTTCCTCGAGTGGAGATTGGACCCACAACCTGTCAGTTATAGTTACACGCTTGTGCTATGAGAATGAGATGTTTATAAGAGATGTCAAAGTTCTCCAAATGTTAGTTATTTTTATTAACAAAAAAGGTTTCAATTAACAAAATATTTATTATGCTTTTATTCTATTTTCGTTTGTGTTTGCGATCTTAGTAAAACTTTCTAAAAACAATTGCTTACTAGTTAAAATAAATGCTTGTCTTTATATAAAGTTACTCGTATATGTATCTATATAGTGTAAAAAATTCAGCAAGTAATTTTTGCGTGCACGACAACATTCGATATCCTTCTCAGAAAGACGTTGGACATTTTACACGTTTTTTGAAAAATACGAAACGTTTTCGTCTATTCTTATTTCACCCCAAGAATATTAAGTATTAAAGCGTCTATGATATTTAAGAAACTCCAAAAAAGTTTGCTGAAAAGCTCTGCTGAAACGTTAATGCCTCAATTTTCACGATGTCTGGCATTTAATTTGTGTAAATATTTCGAACGAATAAGAATATAATGCCAAAGTTTGGCAATACCAATCACAATTAATCATTGTCGTTCGATTGTGGGCAAAAGATTATAACAGACAATCGTTAAGGGTCTTTATGTCCGAGATTATTAAAAAGTTTCAGCTTTTAGAGTTTTCCAAGATATTAATAAAGCTTTCCGAATTACGCTCTCTTTGCAAAATTTGAGAGTGATGGTTAGTTATAACTATAGTATACAGAATAACATTAAAGAAAAAAATCGGTCAAGACGAAAACGAGTTGAAGTCGCCTATACCAACTTTTGGATTATAGGTTAACGAGAAGTACAACATAGACACAGTTAAGTTTGGGGGTGTATGTACTTATATTAAATATAAATTTCTAATTTGCGTAAATATAGGGCAACGGAAAATCCTTCATAGGTTTTGATCAAGTCGCCAAAAATTGACAAACTTAATTACCGGGCTTAATCACTCATTTTGTATGTAAATATGAATAATTAACTATTTATTTTTTATGAAATACTTAAACATTTTTACTAGTAGTTCTTTTTTTTGTTTATTTTGATTGTAAGTTGTAAATTCTTTTTGGAATTTTATGTATGAATACGCAACGTTTACATAAATGCTCATGTGCTTTTTTCCTTTGACTTAGAAGCTTATTTTTTCTGTATTCTTTAAGTACACCGTACACAATAATGTTTGATTCAGATTTCCGGTTGGTATTAATTTCAGGTCGATACTTCTACGCAATCAATTAACAAGATCTTGATAGAGATTTAAAGATGTCATAGAAAAATAAAAATAAAATAATAACTTCAACTGAAATAGTCTAAAGAAACATATAAAAAATTCTTACATACCTTCTAACAATGTTAGAACATTTGAATTCATAAAAATGTACCTATTTTTTTTCTCACCACATCTGGCTTGTTTCACGTACAATATATGAATTTTTAGGCCGATTCACAACTGTTTCGTTTCTATTATAAACTATATGAATATTCAAGTGGATGTAAAACCTCGAGGACACAAGTGCATTTCAACACATTTTTTAGCTTTACACTGTATTCTGGACACTGAGGTAGGTAGAGATCGTTTGCAACAACGCACGTAATTACTTATAAAATATTAATGTTTAATGTCTTAATATTTTAAATAAATTAAAACAAACTCTTCGCATATAAGTATAGTTTGTTAATTCTACCTCGCTGAGTTATTGGGAGAAGCCTAAGTTTACTTTATAGAAATATATTACTATTTTTTTTTATAGTCACACTATAAATATTAATAAGTAATTGTAAAGACATTGCGTCTCGTTCTCCACTTTCCGCCGAATTTAAGGCATTGCGTGTTAAGTGGTGGAACTCAACGCCGTGTTTTACCTTGTTACCAATGCGAAGAAATGAAAACATTAAACATTTAAATTAAAAATATTAAATATCTCATTTCCTCGAGTGGATTTCGAACCCACAACCTGTCGCAGTCAAATCACATGCTTAGACTCCTACGCCATAGACCACAGAAAATTTTTTATTCATTCATCCAAAGATGCGGTATTTTTATACTATACATTTTTGTGATGATAGTTTACAAAGAACATTTATTTCTAAAGTACCTGCTCTTCGATAAAATGTAAAACGGTTTAAAAAGAAAATTTAAGAAACCTAAAGGGTCTAATCCAATTATTCTTCGTTTGTAAATTCGGAGAGTATTCAAATTGCTTATCCCATTTCAGATCGGCGGTCTTAAATAACGAAAAAAGACTCTACTTTTTAGCACTTTTATCTTATTAGGTTTTAAACATCTATAGGTAGTCTAATGATACCTACATTTTAATTTTGTTTTTGCCATTTTACTAGAATGTATATTGTAAGTTTCGGCCTTCTTGATTTCTTTTGCAGAGTGAACAGTAAAAAGCAAGAAACGTTTTATTGTTTGGTTTCCATATAAGTTTCGAGAAATTCCATCTGAGTCTCGCAAAGAAATCGCATATGAGATTTTCTCAACATACTGCGCTATAGCTCAGTCTGTGCGTTGTCGGTCAGTCACTCAGTAAGGAAAGCGTTTTGTGTAGGTATACTAAAAGACCCTTTGACTCGTGCAATGCTCGTTGCCATAACAACCAACGTGCTTTTTAAAAAAATGCATTGTCAAACGTATTGTAGTGTGTGTCGCATTTATTTTATTTATTTTAATTCACTTTTTATTTGTTCCTTGTGGTATAACTTATAACTGTACTTAATTTCATACTTCTCCGCCCCTATACAATATTCGTAAAAAGCGATACATACACATGTATGACATGACATTTATGTCAGATATTGTAAAGTAAGTACATTATAGAACTGCAATAGTGATGTTAAAGCAAAAATCTTTAATCCATCATCTGTATGATCAAAAGTGTGAACTATAGACGATTTTAATCATTCGAGTCTATTTACGTAATGAGTCTAGTGGGGACTAGACTATATGTGAATGTATGTATATTATACGTATACGAATACTCTAATTTTCTTTACAAAATAAACATTAAAAATATTTACGAATGATTCTTTCATTTATTGAAAGTATACAAATAAATAAATATATTAAATATTTTACTTTGATTCATTTAAATTAAAACATTATTTTGATCGTTCTTGTAAAATAACTAAGATATTTCTAGCTGCAAATCGGAATAGTCAGTTCAAATTGTAGTCAACAAAGATAAATTCATAATGTGATTCATCCGTCTGGCTACACAAATTGTTTATTAATATTAACAATTTGTATAAGCTTAATAGTTTAATCATATCCCAAAATTTTCAAAAAATAGAAAGTAAAATATATGTTTTAAAGCGTTGATACGTTATATTTTTATCCCAAATACAGAGTAGCACAGAGGTACAGCATTTGTATATAAACGCCACCATTGTAGGTTGATTCCAACCGGAGAAGAAGAAATTATTTCATTTCCTCGCTTTCGTAACAAAGCAAAGCACGGCGTTGAGTTCCGACACTCTTAACATCTCGAAGATTAATTGAAGACTTAAGGGAAAATAGATATATTTAATGTAGTAAAATTAAATAGTTAATAAATTAAAGCTTATCTATCGCAATCAGTGATAATGTGCCGAGTATTACGCAAACTATAGCATTGTAGGCCTCATTGTTCAAGCATCGAAACATGAGTTACTAAGGTGTTTTTTTTATTGACTACGTATATTAGTATAACGTTACTACGTAAACTGCTGAAATTTGCCTAAGAGAGGATTTCCCAAAATTCGTGAGGAAACAGGAAAATTTTATAACACAATATAACAAAATATTGTTTTAATACAATTTTTTTTTACGTTTCGCGCTATATTTCGCACTTGGCAGGGTTGGCAGATGGAATCTAGGCACCTAGTGTTAAGATAGACCGTTCCTTCCTATTTAAACCGAAAAAGTGTTTTAGTTTAATTTTAATTTTATTCCACTTCAAGTTAGAAAAATCAAGCATAGTTTCTAACGTGTAAATTATTTTTTTTTAAACCAAAAACATAATAATCATTTTCAATTAGTCAGTTTGTACCCTTTCAGACTTCAATTAGAGATCACATCTATAATTCATTGTCTTTCTTTCTACCTTTTCATATGTCCTAACTTATATTGTGATTTTTAAAACGTGATGTAGTGGTAAATATAAATATATATTTGTGTCAGTGTATAATTCAAATAATGTACATTTTACGCCTTTATCTAATCGAATTAGTACTTTCATATAAAATGTGGAAAATGTTTGGAGCAATTAAAAATAATAAATAAATCCAAAATTAACTTTTCGATAAACAAGAAAACATCAAAAACTTAAATTCACACAAAATAATAACAACAATCAAAATAAGCGCACAGTAAAAATACACAAAAAATATATAGACAATGTGTTATAAAACATAACAATGTATCGATAAACCATCGAGAGAGTGCTTGTATTCGTCTACGGAGATGATAATCAGAATGAACGCTTCAACGCGGAATTTGCAATTTGGTTCGTTGCGAGTTGTCAGCAGTGATTTATTACTGCTTTAGATCTATTACCATGCGAATATTCGAGACATATGAAGTACTACTTTCACGATTAAAAATGAAATTTGAGTAAATTGGTAAATGCTAAAAGGATATCGATCTTAATGTTAAGTTCGAATGAAAATCAGATTGAAAATATTATTGTATACGTAATAAATGTAATAAAATATATTTTATAAGCTTTGTATTTTTCATGTATTTTTATCATCAAACAAAGAATATATATAAATAATATAAGTCAAATTGACGTTCAATGGGATTTGATGTTTGCCATATCATTCACAATTCTACTGCCCTAATATGACATTAATAACAATGTTTTTATATTAATTTTAAAAAAATAAGTTAAGTCCAGTGTGGTGACGATCGTGGGTACATTCGTATTTTTCATTTCCACACTCTAGTAACAAGCAAAGCGCGTCGTAGTACTCCGCCACCACAAGAAATACCTCAAGAAGTGGAAATCAAAGTTTCTTAATAGGTATTATGTTGAGTTTTAATCTTAACACTAGATTTACTCTATCTACATTTGCTCGGCTTTCTGCTGGTTACAGTGTGATGCAAAAAAAATAATTATGTCTTAAATATTCATTCTACCTATTATTTAAATGTGATGTACATTTTAATGCTTAATGCTCTTAACATGTAATGATATTACAATATAAAGTTGTAGCATGTTCACCCAAACATAACTAATCTGAAGCAATTCTTGGGGGGTGGAGCAGATTCCTCGCATGCTTGCAGAATAGGTGCGCTTTGGGCTGGAGATTCAGACCCTGAATCTTCTGCAGTCTGTGCTCCAGCTCCTCGTCTACACAACCAGGAACTTCCACATTTGTCCGTCGTGGTGATCTTTGCTTTTCTACAGGGAAAGTGAAGATTTCAAAGGCGATGGTGGCGCCCTCATTGGACTAGAGGATGCCCTTACAGGCAATGGAGACATTCTAACAGGAGAGGATGGCTTTCTCGGTCCCGCTTAACATTATTCACTTGGCACTTCACACTTCAGCACATTGAAGTTTATATTCGTATTATAGCACGTTTATGTTAAACTCTAGGAAAATTATACCACTATAATATATTTGGTTAACTTAAACTAAGATTTAAATTTTATGTTAATATAATATTCATATATAGCATTTATGTTAGTAAAATCATTTATTTTATAGGTAGGTATAATTAGTTAAATTGTCAAAGCTTGAGTAACCGTAAGGAAATTAACGTTACAGCCTCACACTACGTTACTTTACTCTACTCTACTATTAAAAATAATCATTCATAGTTACAAAATATAAATCCTGCTTATAAAGATAAGCGTTTAAATCTAGAAGCAAAATATGCAAATTCCGTTTTCATCAGATGATTGCCAACATTAGCTTTTCATTTTATGACATGAGATGGTTTGACCTTTTCTATAGCATCATCTATAGATTTTATAAGAAAAGGCTATTCAAAATGTTTGCCCCACATTTCATATCCCTTAACTGAACGAATTTCCAGAGACCCCTTATTTGCATACTGACTGTAATGTAACTTCTGCACAGTGATCGCGTAATAGTATTCTGCTACCTCAGTGTCGCTTACTTTGTATACATGCTTAATCGAGAAACCAACGAAGTTGAGATGGAACATTCTATAATCGAATTTTAGTATTAATGACAGCACCACAGTTAATTATGAAATGACTTTATTGTTCGAAAGCTAGATAATAAACAAAATATGGTCTATACTTGAGACGATAGCTTATATGTAAATATAAATAGATAAAAATCTATTTTGTTACAATTAGCTTTTACAATAAAGCTAAGTATTTAATAAGTACATAAAGTGAAGTTAATATTTATTAATCAATATTTTAAAACAATGTAGAACACAAGAAAAAATACAATCAAATTTTAAATAAAAGGCGAAAATATCAAGATTCCAACTTTAATTAAACGAATTTTTAATACCTGCTAACTTTTTATAAAAAGCTGCAGGCTTATTTACGATTGGAAAACGAAATATATAGGTACCTACTCTACACAAAAGCGAAAGGCGTAGTATTAAACAAAAGGTTTAATAAATTGTATCCCGCAGCCGTCGCGGAGGCAAATCACATTAAAACTAATTTTATCGGAATTTTAAATGCGCTGTTTAATTTCGAATGCGATACAGGAATAATTAAGTATTGTTCATGCGTAATATTTCATTTGGCAGCTTAATCTCAGTTCAATTAAAAAAAACGTTTTACGTTTAAAATTCCTGTGACCTCTTCATTATTCCCCTTTTTAATTAAAAGTTATGTGGTATGATGCTATAATTCGTAATTTTACAGGGCAAAGATGATGTTACGGATTTTTTTATATTGCGTTTTTTTTTGTATTTTGATGCCTAGTGTTAAGATTTCCATTTACACTTTCAGGCTTATTGATGAAACATTGCTTGTGAAGTGGAGGAACTCAGGCAAGAGAAATTCTTTATTTTATAGCTATTTTTTAGGAAATGTCATAAAATTCCTATATCATTAACATAGCCACTGCGTAGTTAGTTAAGTTCGGTAAATTCAAAATTGCATTTAGGCGAGCATCAACCTGCGAGATATCGCTTTACATTATTTACTAACGATACAATTGACCCAATTGTTCGCGACAACTGGTGAAGAAACGGCAGATTATTGGAATTATTATTATCGTTTTAAGAATTGTAATGAATTATGAGGTAATATATTTTTTTTACTATCGAATAGATACTGGTTTTATTCGTAATGTTTATAATTCATAAGAGTCTAAAAATTCTTTAAATTTAATAAAAATTCAATTCGAATTCTTACACATTTTCCAGTCAGGCTCCCAAAACAGCTTGTATCAAGCCACGTGATCGTAAGATAAGTGGTATACACAGACGGACAAATAGACATCAAAGTGATTCTATGAAGGGTCCGTTTTTTTCCTTTTATTCCCTTAAAATAGAAGTCATAAAATTTTACTATTAAAGTTATCAAACAGCTTTAATACTCAGGGCTGAATAAACGTGAACTGAAATGGTATTTAAAGTAAATTAAATTTCCGAAAGGTTAAACTGACAACACTCTGTTGAGTCCACTCGAG
>DWMZ01004607.1:0-11579 GCA_018249855.1 Eueides tales michaeli
AGCATATTTTAAGAATCAGGTAACTTTGACTGCAGGTCCAGTGAGTTACATCGAAACTACTAATGGACTATCTAATGTAAGAAGATGATTTCAGATTTCAGTTAGTAGTTCCTGAAATTAGCGCGTTTAACTAAACAAAGTAATAACAGTATAAGCAATCTGTAGCTAATGAATGGTATAATTATTCTAATATTATGTACCCAACAAAAGAAATAATGATGAAAAAAAAATACATTTTTCCGAAATGAGTTAGTGAATATAAAATTATTTTTGAACACGACCACCGATTTAAAATTATTGGTCTTAACTAGGCAATAATAATATTCTATAGTTACATTATTTTATTTTAAATAATCGTGAACGAAAAGTGTTTCTGTAAACTATTGATAAAACTGCACTGTTATACTTAGAAAACTTATTTATTTTTTCAATAATTCATATACAATTTGTTAAAGGATACGATGTGACATTCTTCGTTGTAAATAGCATCGCAGTATTACTAAGAGTGGTTAATATTTATTTACTGTGCTTGGTGTTGCAGTCTACAGATTTTTAACTGCCTGCTCTTTATCTTTATCTTTAAGCATAAAGAGCAAGACATTGCGTTTTCGCTTTTCACCTGAATACGAGACACTGCGTGCAGGCGGCATTTAACGCCGCATTTTGCCTACCAGAGCAGGAAAATGTGTGTGTGTTGGTATTGAACCTAGAACCATTGTGTATACAGTTAGCCGCTATCTCACTAAAAAAATTAAAAGCAATCCACAATAACGAAATAAAAATAAATTGATATCGAAATCGACAGAGTCCGCATGTGTAAGTAGCTCAGTATTTTATTTTGTAATTATTGCGCAATATTTGTTTATATGCTCTTGTTTATTTCTATTATAAAACTAGTCTGTTTAGATTCGGCACTTATTCAGAAGTATCACATAAGTTTCTATCTTTATATCCTAGTAAATGTACCTCAGATGCACTTCGACCTTTCCCATCTTTTGCGCCAATTGTTAGGACCCATCTTAAAGTTTATAGGTAAAGACCCATGTTTTGGCTTAATATATGGTTGTCTGTTAGGTTTTGTCATTTCTCTAAGTGAATATTCTGGTATTGATTTTCACTACGCCACTAAGTACGCAATGGGGAAGGGAAGTGTACTAATGGGGTTGGAGTGTCTTAACACTAGGTTCTCATGATGTTTTACCTTATCCTGCTGTGCGGTATACAGCATGAAGCTAAAAGAATTAAAAAAACAATGTAAATAATGGTACTAATCTTTAAATCTGTATAACAAGTCTTCACGTTGTATTTTTTAAAACTTGTCAATAGTTCTACGAAGTAAGAGTTCGTTCTCTTTTACTCGACATATACACATATGTCGAGTTAGGCAATGTACAATGATTTACGCAATAATACATTGTAAGGAAAATGAAAACAGGAAATGGAAGTATATTTTTGGATTCTTATGATCTTTTGAAGCAGATCATTTTAACATTGATCACTCCAATGATTACACATAGACAGAAAAATACTTAAATTTGCAGGCTTGGTTTTTGCGCAGCGTTTGATTTAATTTTAAGTTATAAAATAAAAAAAAATACTTCTAACGGTTCTAAATTATACAGTTATCTACAAAAAGTATTTTTCGCTTTTTTAATTATCGTCACCGTTTTTTGAGAGATTCAAAAACTTACACGACAAAATACAGCGTCTCTCAGCTTCAACGATATTTGAACTTAGTATTTATGTGAAAATGAAATATTATTAAACAACATCCTTTTAAAAACAAGCTTTCTAATTTTTTTCTATAGTATGTTGTACATATCAAGTCCATGGATTTGATAATATGGATAATATTAGGTAGATCGTACAAACATTTGTTACTTGCTATGTTTTTGCGGCGGCCAATTTTCATTGAAAACCATATTGATATATAACTTGCTGCTTTTAACGTAAATTAAGAATGAGGATCTTGCGCTTTCTTAT
This sequence comes from Eueides tales michaeli, assembly GCA_018249855.1. Classification (NCBI taxonomy): domain Eukaryota; kingdom Metazoa; phylum Arthropoda; class Insecta; order Lepidoptera; family Nymphalidae; genus Eueides; species Eueides tales. Next base: position 1,984 of record DWMZ01004607.1, read on the forward strand.
CTTAAATAATTGAATTTTAGTTATCCATATTAGTGTTATTTGCTATAAAAAAATATTACATTTTTACTAAAAGAGTATATTATACTTACGGTTTAATGGGACATGTACTATAATATTATCTCATAGCAAATCCAGCCATAATAGCAATACTATTGTGTAGATACCAATACACGTTACACAGCAGACTAGAACCTTCATCCATCAAAAGCCGTCAGGCTATGGGGGGTATAAGCTAGTTGATATCAGGTCTGAGAAAAACGTACGGGGAATATATTTGTTTATTTCTCTATATAATACGTGCTTATAATAATTACACTAATGTAATATTTATTTTTTTGCCTTTGTCCTAGACCTTTCTTAAGAAAAAAGGTTAAGATTATAAAATAGTAGATTTTAAAAGCATTTCCTTTACTTTAGTTGTAAGTTTATATTTTCCTTAACACGTACAATTTTTACGTATTTCGAGGTCGACCTTGTATTTATATGATATTGAGAGATAATTTAGTTTACTTGAGATTTATGTATAGGAAGAGGATTTATGTCTAGGACTTAAAGAGTACTATTATGGTGGCATTATTACATTTTAAGATAAAAAGTAGTAAGAACCATATGTTGTTAGATATGTTCAAAGATAGTTTATTCGACACATTTCAACATTTTTTCATACAAGAAAGAATATATTTAGAAACGTATAAAGCTTAGAAATTGGTGGGATTCAAAGCGCTGTCTTCTTGGAAACCACTCAAGGGCTCCAACTCTTATGTCATACGTTCTTATCGAAAGTTGACGAATCGCTGAATATGTACGTCGTAGTTCATATACGGTTATTACAACTTAATATATAGCAGAGTAGGCAGAGGGAACTTGTGAACCTAGTGGTAAGACATACTGTTCCGTTCGCCATTTTTCGCTGAAATTAAGGCATTGTGTGTTAAGTGGCGGAATTCAGCCAGTGCTTTACTTTGTTACCAGAGCGATGAAATAAAAATATTAAATATTTAATTTGAAATTTAAAATATTTCATTTCTTCAAGTTGAGATCGAACCCACAATTTGTCGCGTTTACATTCACACATATTTGCCCGTGCTTCACGACAGGCCTCAAATTTATAAGTATTCTTTTTTAATGCTATATAGCTGAATAAAACTGTTTTATGTCCACAAACTTTACTCTACTAACTAGTAGTTAGTTAAATAAGCGCTCTGCGGTAACAGAGTGCACGTGTTCCGTCCCACGAACCCGAATTATAGGGTTGTCATTACGTATATGACGCTTTTTGTACTTTATTAACGTATTCAATTTATTTTCATGATGTTACATCATTATGAAAATAAATAAAATACAAAGAGATATAGTTTTTTTTTGATAAAATTTAATATGATGATTTCAATATTTTTTATTTTTGAGCATTTTTAAAGTTTACAATTAATTGCATATTCTCTATTTAATTTGATAAGTACTTATAAGTATTGTTGTATTTTTTTCTATAATTATTATATTAGTTATTCTAATGTGACGTTGAATTTATTTTTAATATTATTTATTTTAATGTGAAGGTGTCATTTGGTTATTAAAAAAAGTGACACATACAAAAATAAATGCCACACTTGATGGTTTTAGCAAAAACTGGCATAGAATTACAGTACATGTTTGAAATGATACCAAGTGAAACGCAGTGTTATAGTTCCCAAGTTCCTTCTGCCTACCCTGCTATGTGCCGGATACGGTGTAAAGCTGAATAGAATCTATCAAATCTAAGTTAACAAAATATTACGAAATAATACATCATGTTTTAGTTAATTCCTTGTACTAAAGCCAATGACAGGTTACAACCATCTCAAGAGGGTACGAGGCGGGCGTCTAAGCCCTCTCGACATATTGGAAAATCACTTCCTTATGAAGTTAACTATCTTAAATGTCCCTTTGTAGGGGTTCTTTATAATCTACTCACTTAATAAATAAATAATAAAGGCAAAAATAAAAATAATTACTAGGATCACTCAATAAATAAAAATATTAAAAAATATATTTAAGTGAGCGATGATGAAGTATTCTGATTAGTTTAATATTTCGTACCTGAAATATTTAGCAGAATGCAAATACAAGCTTAATAATATCTGACTTTTATTGTACTAGCAAACAATTTATATAATATCTTTTACTTTGAAGGAAAGCTATTACAGGCGAGCCGTGAAATTATAGGTAGTATCTCTAAGTATCAATATTTAGTATTTGATACCGTCATCAGTACTGGAAATGTTCCGGGGACATGGAGCAGTAGCATGGTGGTGATTATTTTCAACACATATAACGACGCTGGCCAACTATACTGTGTGCCCTGGAAGCGTATTTTTCAAGAAGAAATTCGGCTTCGCGAGTCACATAAGACCCCGCCATAACACTAGCATAAATACATAATAAAATGAGACATACAAGGCGTCGCCATCACCGAAATCGGTGTGAATTCTTATTGTATATGGACATACAGACGAACGGGACTGTGACGAATATACGTGGGATAAGCGATCTGTATGGGTAAGTCCAAATTTGTGAGAGAGTTCTCTCGTAGGACACTAACTAGGCTGGGCAGCGTTCGGAAAACTTCAGATTAACTTCTCGTCTTGTATATCTCAATGGCGAAAGCTTTTAATCCACAGGCTTAACGTCGCTCAGCCATGCATAGAGAGCGAGCTATGCTTAGTATTTCTCTACGAAACAGAATCCGAAGCGATAAAATGCGTAGATCGAGAAATCGAAGTAGGTCATATTGTTAGGAGGACCAACAACCGATGGTGAAGAAATATTCTCGAATAGCAACCATGCCTCGGCAAAAGGAGAACAGGCCGCCCTATATGTTTTTGTAAATTTTTAAATTTTAAAGTGATTTATCGATATGAAATTAAAAAGGTATAAAATATTGCTGCAGAGAGAGAATTAAATATTAATCGTATTTGAGCTAATAACTCACATAAAATGCCGAGCGCACATAAACAATAAAAGCTATAAAACTTCACAAAAAGTTTTTCCCCGACACCCTAAATGCTCTATTATGTACTTTTCCAGAATAATTGCAAGTTTTATTCCACTAACACAATTTTCTTACATCAAAATTACTAATTACATTAATATATAATTTATGTATGCCTTAAGTTTTTAATATGACACATATTTGTCAATATATTTTTCAAGCTTTTATTTGGCTTTTGAAGTTAGTAAAGTGTTAATTTATAAAGTTTTACGTAAAATCTTGTAAGCTCAATTCGACACACATCAAAGTATCCGATTGGGCTGAAATTTAGAAAATAAATTCAGTTTTGTAACAAAACTTTTGTATATAATAAGAATTATGTTGTAAATCCAATATAGCCGCCGAAACACGATGGCGGATTACAATTTTTTGTACAACCCATTTAATTTGGGTATAAAAGCAAGGACTTAATTTGTGTTTTGTAAACACATTGAAAAAAAATTTGGGAAGCTTGTTTTTAAAAGGGGATTTATAATTAATATTTAATTACTAAACAACACACACTACTGTTTTACTAATTCGGGTGTTCAATGAAGAGACAAAATACTACACTTTGTCTAACCAAACGACGTGAATAAATTTACAAATAAAAATATTCTACCCAGTGGTAAACAAAGACACAAACCTTATTAATAAAATTCTAACTATTTTCAACCGTGCACTGCCGGTATTTGTGTTTTCTTATAAAACACAAACAACTTATGTAACGATAAATATAATCAAAGTACGCAACTTAAGAGGTATTATTCATTTTTAAAAGGAAAGCATGTAGCATACAAAATATGATATTTAATATAAAGTAGTGTTGATACTGGTTATCTTCAGGTAAGTAAGTATGTAAAAACACATTTTATAATATTTTATAAATTGTATAGCTTTTGTACAAAAAAGCGTCACATTTTTGGAAATTATTTGATAATATAAGTTCTAGGTAGAACTGAAATATAATAACGTTTAAAATTTTATTAGGAGATCCTTTAATAAAAGGTAACGTTTCCATTAACTGAGTAGACTTAAGGGTGTAATAAATTCTCTTTGCATTTCGGTAAATCTTAGAGTAATTTTTAGTCTTAAAAGTAATGTGTAATGTGTAATATTTCGTTCGTGGATATTTTTAGTTCATTATTAATTTGCAGTCTCTTTGACACTTTACATGAGCATGTACAACATACGCGACATTATTTTAGTTGTTGGATGCTAATTTTACTTACTTATAAAAAAGCGACTATGTGCGAATCGGACTAATATACTTATATAATCTTCGGTAATCTGTGCTTCCTACTACGAAACTCTTGAATAGCGACATTTTGGCTTTCCATTGTTTTACTATCATATTTCTATAAAAATATATTTTTTTAATTTCTTGTATTAAAGAACAACACTGTATTTGGATATTCGAAAATGTCCCATTTATCAAAAAGTGCTAGAGTGTTAAAGACAATTTTTATCGAAAACGTTAATTTGAGATCTATGGCGTGGCTATGACATGTAATGTATATTTGTATACTTTTAATGTGTCTTTCAAATCCTTAAGTTAGAGAAAAAAAAATGTAGGAACATAAACGTCATTTTTAAAGACTTATCCTCCATACGATTAAATAATTCATGAGGTTCACAGAGTACATTTTAGATAAATTCTTCCAAATTTCAACTGTGACTAATAGTAGTTTGGAATAGAATAGCTATAAAAGCCAGACAGACATTGAGACAGGTGGACATGTCATTCGTCTATGGAACCCTAAAAAAATAGTTATAAACTCTATGCCAATTCTCAGTTTTACACGTGTGAGAGAAAATTATAAAATAAAACATATATTTTACCATTAATGTAACACTTGTAGCTGAAACAACAATTTGTTTCATTTATTATATATGGCACTTAAGTTATAATACAAATTATGTAGCTTCACGCTCTGTCCCGCTCATAGCAGGGCAGGCAGATGGAATTTTTCACTTTATGTCGAATTTGAGGCAAAGCGTATTGAGGCGTTTTGCTTTGCCTTCTTACTAATAAATTAGAATATTAAATATTTCATTTCCTCGAGTCGACAAAGCCCGTTGCGCTTATAGTCGCCACGACTGATCTGTACACTTTTTTTTAAATACATAATATTTTTTTTTATATACGCAGATAAATTCATAGGGATGTCAATTTACAGATTCCACATCAATATCATATTGCTTTTTAAACGAACATTTTAATTTAAAAGTGTTGTTTAATTAGTGAAATATCTTGTAGTATACTCGCGGACAAAAATGTATACAGAAACGTGGAGAGGTTTTTACATGAGCAAAGCTTAATGCAAAACGTGCGAGTGTATGTATGCAAGCGGCGCCAAGCAAATGATTCCCATTAGCCTATCTCAGTAATTCGGGCTTCGGCTTATCTGAGTGGTATTAAAACAGCACCGCTGTTGAGATATTTAACGTTAAAAACACGACGTGACGTACCGCCTAATATAAAGTTAAACACGTACGATAGTCATAAACTACAACACGTTTGATAATAAAAGTGCTTTATATTGCAAAATTTTACCCTGTACGAGTATAATAACAAAACTATGTATTTCGATAACTACCTGCCTCTCAATGGTATCTTGTATCCTTACTTAAGATAAGTTGGATTCAAAGACAAATTGACACTTTCGATGTGGCACTTTTTGACAATACCGATTTGTGAGTGAGGCGATAGTGATGTGTTGTTGAAATTACGAGTAGGATAAATTATGTATGAGTATTATATATTACCAATTGTTTACTAGGACTAACGTATGAGGAAACCAAACATCTCCTAAAATAATGCAATATGACACGCATACACATTAAGACAACACACACACACACACACACACACACACAAAGTTATTGTTTTATTTAACTATATTTGTTTTGTTTAAAATAAAAAGTTTTAAGTAAATAATATTGATAATACGTAATAAGTTGATAATATCTGCATTGGAATTACTAAACGATTATCGAGAGGTGGGCGTTAACACAGTACTACAATACAGTTTCGAACTAGAGAAAGCTATTATCGAATTCAACTATCATGTAAGTTTTTCAGTTCCAATACAGAATATTTTATTTTTTATTTTTATGATAAGGTCGACTATTTCCAAAAATAAAAGTATTAGACTAAACTAGTGTCGTAAAATCCAATAACTATACCTTAATAATATTATCCTACTGCATAAAAAGATACCTAGAGTCAATTTAAATTTAAGAAGTTGTAACACGTTGCTAAAAGCTTCATTGGCAACACATAATCCCAGCTTAATGTATGTATTTAGACACACTTCCTGACTAAATTACTGTATTATACGTTAACCTACTTAGCAGCATTCACGTAGTGCCGGATTTTGTTTGGCTAGCGGCACTTTCGCGCGTCCGCCCCAGCGATAAAAGCCTCTTTGTGTGAACCTTCGTGGGGCTGGAATAACTCTTTCAATAGTAGACTGTACACACGAGAGGAAAATGGTGAGGGCGGGCTTTCAGAGCACGGATTTACGTCGTCGTTTCAAGTAAGCCCGTAAAAAATGTAGATATTTTAACCGAAATCGCCCATTCTGACGTTACTGAAAAATTTGAACAAAGACCTGTATTTGTGAGGCTCTTCAAAAGATTTCGTATTTAGTGTTCATTAAGGAGTGAAGCTGACTTTACTGAGCACTTAGTATTGCTTTAGTTGCTTTATTATCAACCATTATCAGATTAGCACTACACTACTTTTTATTTGTTTTATTATTAAAGTTAAAAAAAATAGAAAATATATCTGTTTGATAATTAATATTCATTCTTAACATTGTAAATAGTTATATTTTGGTCACAAATGAAATAGGACTAAGAAATACTTACGCAATTAGATGTTTTTATGAGCTTGGATTATTTTTAATGTCAAAATAAATTGTTTAAAATATTATTTTGTACATATATTTATAATTAACAAACTGATTGAGCTTAGCCGTGTTGGTATAACGTTTGCTGACAAATGTACACTGTCAGCTCATGCGGCACTACAACATGGAATCGCAGTTTTAGTTTATAACGAACTTTTAAAGAAGAGTAAATTTATCACAATTTTTGTACTTTATACCTTTTTTTTTTTGCTCTTAAATTTCATAAAACAGGATGTTTCAGATAGTAAAACATAACAATTTACCTTAATACAGGAGCATGTACATACATACGACTGGTGATAAATGAGTGCTCGCAGAGTAGCAGCTGAACAGGGAAGTGCTTTTAGCTACTGTGTCCGCCTGAGTACTGATTCTGGTCTTTTATAAATATTATTAAAATTTTAATTATGAATATTAATAATATTTATAAATAAATAAAACAAAATATTAGCGCCACTAATTTAAATATCAACTTCGTCACTAATGAAAATGTGTATAGTTACATTTACCTTTTTTGTTAAAATTACAATTAAATAATTTATTTGACATTATTAATTGATGTGTATCTAGAGTCGAGTAGGCAATTATGGGCGCTTAAACTGTGTTACGTCATAAAAATGATTTATTGATTAAAAAGAAATTATATTAAATTAAAGACAAGAAACTGCGTTATGAAAAAATACATCTCAAATAATTCAAAAGTTCATCATTTTGATACGTAATAAAAAGATAATTTCCAACTGCAGTGAATTATGGTTCCTTTAAAAACTAAACTTTAATTATTACTAATTTTATTTGACACAACGACACATAGCCAGTAAAGACCAATAGTATGAGTATTATGAAGTTTTTATTACCTATAATGCGTTCAGCATCTGAACCGTGGTTTATCTATTTCCGAATTAATAGAATAATACCGTGCATTTCTTTGAGCTTCTCGATTTCAATCTTAAATCCTTCGTACGACGGTAGAGTGTAGGTATCGAACGAAACATTGTCACTTGTTCTACTGCATATCGGATCTGTATAAGTATGATATGTTGCAATACTGCTATACAAGACTTGTGATATATGAAAGTATCATATTTTATATTTGAAGTAAAGGTATCCTTAAATATTTTATGTCCTTAAATTTGTATATTTCTATAAATTTTTATTTTGTTAATTTTCTTACTCTTATGTATAATACAAATATGCCAAAGTTTACCTTTAACGTAGTATGTGACGGTAGAAAGTTGAATATAATTTCAAGTGAATATTGGCAATGACATTCAATAAAACATGTACGTGCAGTAGATTGACTGTTGTCAAAAATACTATTGATCTGAACTCATTTGCGCCATCTGTTCTCGTCCTTTAATATTAAAACTCCGTCAACTGGAATACATACACGGTCTATGGCTGTTTCTGTACGCGATTGTTAGGCCAATGTATATCGAGTATTTTAATAAAAATAAATAAAAACGAAGCGAAACTAGTCCTACATTGTAGAGTGTTTGAAGGCACCCCACCTTAAATACGAAGAATGAAGATCACACCGTGGTAGGGGAAGTACGCTATTACATACAAAAATATTCACTATTCTGTAATCGAAGTCGATATGCATTGTTAAATGAACAAACAAAAAGTCATCTATGACAATGAATCGTTCGCTAGATACTCGCTCGGTGCTCGACGTTCATTTGTGAGACAACGTGTGACAACACCCGTCGCGATCCCGCTGTCTTCTATTCTCGCCGACAGTCAGCTTTATTGTTCCTTTTGCGCATTTCAAACAAGAAGGATTTAATGTTAAAAAAAATGTTATTCGAGGGCGCGCGTACTCCTTGCGTAAATTACGGTGTCTAGATAAATTATTCTGATACACGACTGGCGTCCGACGTTTATGAACAGAAAAATTGTTTTAATTTTTTTACTATGCATTCAGTCTAATTAGTGGAAGTGGTATTGCATATTTATGACAGATTCTGAATATTTATTTTGTTCCGTTTTTTATTGCTTTGAAAATTTCATGGAAGTTAATATATTTTATTTTATGTTATATTGAGTTTTACTTTAAGCGTATAAAAGTTTACTATATATAGTTTTTTTTATAACGTATTAAAATTATCCAAAAATGTATACTGGGTATACCAAAGATGGAATTCAATGTTTAACAGATTTTTGTAATCTAAGCAAAGGCAGATAACTAAGGAATAAAAGCAAAGGACTACAGAGGAAATGAAGGTTGTCTACAGGGAGGCGCCATTTCCGCCTGGGACGGTCCGGAAGCTCGCACTCGCTAAACAGCGCGTTTATTAGCAGCACTGCCATCTGCGAGCCGTTTCCTTGTCGCGTTCCCATTATAGACGAAGCTCAGCCTCGCCTCGCCTCTGTCTGTTTGTAGAGACTTTGCAAATATTTAAATTTTCAAATTAATGGCTGAGCTCGGTATCTTTATTTTAAATTTACGTTTACATGGAATTTTGGGGACTATGAATTGCTGGATATCTTTTACATATATTTTTGATATATTACAGTACAAGTTGTTGTTAACATTAAGTACCGTTTCTACGTCAATTTTTAAAAATAAATAAAATCTAAATAAATAATGATTTATCGGTAAAGTAAATAAAGTAAAAATTTAGGTATAGAGGAAGTATAAGTTGTCTGTATGAACGTCATTATTACAG
>DWMZ01004608.1:0-11578 GCA_018249855.1 Eueides tales michaeli
CGTGGCGCAGCGGCGTAAGCGTGCGACTGTAACCGACAGGTTGTGGGTTCGATCCCCAGTAGAGGAAATGAAATATTTAATATTTTCTATTTAAATATTCAATGTTTTATTTATTAGCTGTGGTAACTAGGCAAAACGCGGCGTTGAGTTCCGCTACTCAACACGCAACGCCTCAAATTCGGCGGAAAGTCGGGAACGGAAGTAGAACGGAGTGTCTTAACACTAGGTTCCCAAGTTCCCTCTACCTACCCCGCCATGTGCGGGATACAGCGTGAAGCTGAGTGAGAGTAAATATTTCATTACCACAAGTAGAAATTGAACCCAGAACCTGTCTAGCTGTGCCATCAAGAACTAAGACAATGCTCTTTTGTAAGAAACAAAATATTTTATTAATAAAATTTAACTTCACACAAACTATGAAAAGATTTATGAGGCAATAATAGTGGTGTATCTCAAGTGTATGTATTATAGGAAAAAATGTTATTTATAACGTGCAATTTATAGATTATTAGAACTGTTGACAAAATAAATCAGGTAGATATAAAGGAAATGTGCCTGTAAAGGCTCACTGCCACAAGTATGCGAATGTAAACCTGACTGGTTGTTGGTTCGATCCACACTCGTGTAAATAAAATATTTAATAATTACATTTGAAATAATCATAGATAGCAAGATAAGCGTAGGGAACTTGGGAAATTAATAAACTTGGTTCCCATTGAGACAATTCCGTTTCACACTGTTTACTAAACACCAGAGTTCGCTTTGGTGACAATACATAGCGCGGCGTTGAATTCTACCACTTACCACGCAATTCATCAAATTCCGCGTAAAGTGGGGAACGGAACAGAGTGTCCGAACACTACGTTCCCAAGGTTCCTCTGCATGTTACTAAGAGAGAAAGAGTATAAACTGTATCTTTAACTATATCACCGTTAATACCGTTAATTATATCGATATAAAACACACAACCGATACCCAGATAGCGTAAGCCTCACTAATGAGTCATATCGGCCTCACAAAGCCGATGCTCGAGTGTTTGTAAAATTTTACAATGCACTTCAAAATGAATGCATCAGGTAAATTAGTTCGCCATTCTTGCTATAAATAACTTGGCTCTAAAGAGGAGCGTAAACATAATTTGTTCAACAATTTGATTAGTGATAAAATGGGATTTAAAAGCGTGGGTTAGATGTGGCGCAGCGGCACAAGCGTGTGCCTGTAACCGACAGGTTGTGGGTTCGATCCCCACTCGAGGAAATGAAATATTTAATATTTTCAATTTAAATATTTAATGTTTTCATTTCTTCGCCCTGATAACATGGCGAGGCGCAGCGTTGAGTTTCGCCACTTAACATGCAATGCGTCACATTCGGCGGAAAGTGGGGAACACACGTGAAACGGAGTATCTTAACACTAGGTTCCCAAGTTCCCTCGGCCTACCCTGTAGATTGCGGGATACAGCGTGAAGCTGAGTGAGTGAGTGGGTTAGATGTGCGCGATAGGTGTGTGGTGGAAAGTGGGGAACGGAAGTACCATGATGGTAACGGAGTGTCTTAGCACTAGGTTTTCGGTTTCACTCTGTCTACCCTGCCATGTGCGAGATACAGCGTGAAGATAAATAAATTTGAGAATAACTTTTGAAATGTTTATAATAATTATCGAGGAATGTTGAGGCGCAGGGGCGTAACGGTGTGACTGTAAACGACAGGTTGTGGATTTGATCCCCATTTGTGAAAATGGAATGGAATATTAAATACATTTACATTTCTTTACTCTAGAAGGCAAAGCACGGCGTTGAGTTACGCCACTCATCACGTGTCTATTATTGTATTCAAATATATCTTGTACAAATTAACCATTTCTATATTTTTAAAAACTATTTTCAATTTTATTAGCTTCACACTCCATCACGTATTTGGCAGGGTATACAGAGTATACTCTAGAAACTAGTGTTTAGACACTCCGTTCTCATTTAGACACTTCCGATACTCACTTTCCACAGAAAATTTGGACTATGTGTATAATAAATAATTAAATATAACTTGTATTAAAGCCGAGGTGGCCGAGGGAGCTAGGGAGCATAGTTTTCGGTATCAAATAGACAAAGGGAACCTAGTGCTCAGATACTCTTTACGAGACATCGCGTACTAAAATGCGGAAATCAACGCCGCGGTTCTCTACCAACGATGATATATTTATAATATCCTGAGTGGTAATCGAAGCCACAACCACTGATCTGTCTGTATGTACCACAACCCTATCGCTTGCTATTATAAAAAAAAAAAGGATAATTGCGATGCATTTTTATCTCGATGAAAGGAAATTTTGCACTATTCATGTGTGTTTGAGCGAGTAATGAGGCAATAATCGATCTTACATCGAGAATATTGAAACTATTGTTTGTGATCATACCCGTAGTGGGTATTGGTATAGAAAAGTGTTTGTTTTTAGCTTCACGCTATATCCCGCGAAACCCGCATATGCGGGCAATACCCGTGTATGCGGGTTATGTATAGCTTGACTCTGTATCCCGCACATGGCAGGATAGGCAGAAGGAGCTTAGGTATCTAGTGATAAGACATTCCGGTGTGTTCCCCACGTTTCGCCGAATTCGTTGCATTGCGTGTTGACTAGCGGAACTCAACGCCGCGTTTTGCCTTGTTATGCTTACGGTACGTTTCTAAATGTAATCTATGCTCAAAATAGATTTTTTTTTATATTTTTTTGTTTGTTTGTATGTTTGTCCGTGCGTTTGAATATTAATCTCTGAAACGCTACAAAAATTTTTATTCCTTTAATCAGCTAAATAAATTTCAGTTTTCAACGTATAAATAGATATTGTCTTAAAAGATAATGTTATTAGAACAAGAACTATTACTAAACAAAATAGAGTAATACAAGCGGGCGAAGCCGCGCACAGATCGCTAGCCAAACATTATTAACACACAATAAACGTAATTTTCGTACACAAACGGTTAATTTCAATTTGAACAAACATATTATAGACATAAGATGCCACGCAAGCCTTCTGATTTAATTGCCAAGACCAAGTAAGTGTAATTGAAGATTTCGATAATTAATTACCCCTTCAGTATCCAAAGGTAGGATTAGTTCAAACGTTAAAATAAAATCGTTAAGTTAAGCTGGTTTTAAGCGTAATTCAATTAAGATGTAAAGCCAAAAGAGGATAGTTTAAAAAATTTATATTAAAAGCGTATATAAAAATTTCGTACGTAACTGGATTTGAATCCACGTGTTTTGGAAACCGTCTATGCGCACTGACCACTAAGCCATACGTTCTCAATAAGCTACGTCGAAATTTTTATATGCTTGTTACAATGTTATTTATGTTGTTAGCATCTCTGTAGGGACGATTTTTATAAATTTCCACATACCGAAGTAAAATTTTCATACGATTTTAAATTTACTCGTAGTATCTTCTTTCCTAAGTGTGGAATAACACTTTAAAAATAGTAAAAATATTAAGGGTAGCTCCGCAAAGAATTGATCGATTTGAATGTGGTTTCTTTGGTCCGAAAGCCTTTTTTTTAGCTTTGCCTTATAAAATTCAGCTCAATGGTTTTAGCAAAGCACTTCGCCAAAGCGTAGGATTTTTTTGGGCTGTGTCTTTTTTTAATATGAATTTTGTTTGCCTATTGTTATTTAAGCGTATAACCTTTATTCGTATTTTGCAAAATGTTTTTACTTAAAACTTTAGTAGTAAGACAAAGGGCAGTGTCGAATTCTGCCACTTAGCATATAGTGAAAATTTGAAAAGTGAAAAATAAAAAAAAAGTGTCTTAGCACTACGTTCCCTCTGCCTATCCTGCTATATGCGGGATAGAGAGTGAAACATGAACAAAAATTATATAATTACAAAAATTATATATCCTACAATTATGTCCACTGACAGACGGATGTCCTCAGTCTACATTTGACACGGACTATTACAAAATGACAAATACTTAATATTTGTAATTAATCCGGTTAAATATTTCATTAAAAAATGATAAAAAAATTTTTTTTTTCATTAAAAATTAATAAAAAAAATTCTAAAAATATTTGGTTGTTCTCTTAATATTGTCTATTTTCGTAAAAAAAATAAATTAAGTGAAATTCAAGCGATTTATCATTGTTTCACAAGTGATTATATAAAAATATAAAAAAAAAATATTCATTATTTTTTTTATTTGTATATAATACTTTTTTCTATCTACAATAAATAATAATAGGTTTTATCTACAAAAAAATACGTTCACTATATATAAAACGACATTAGTCTATAAGCAGGTTGTCTCTATAATGCCGTAGCTAGTTAATAGTACAGTTCTTTTTTAATTTCACGCTGGTCACCTCGAAAGTATAAAGGTAGGCCGATTAAACCTAGTGTTAAGACACTCCGTTCACAAAGTAAATTCTAATTGTTGAGACATTGCTCGTTGAATGGAAGGTCTCGACACTCCGCTTTGTCACAGTTTCACGCTGTATCCCTCACATAGCAGGGTAGGCAGAGGGAGCACAGGAACCTAGTGTAAAGATATTCCATTCCGTTCTCCACTTTCCGCCGAATTTGAAGCATTACGTTTTAAGTAGCGAAACTCACTGCCTTGTAAAGTGAAGAAATGAAAACATTAAATATTTAATTTGAAAATATAATACATTTTCTCGAGTCGGGGTCGAATCCACAAATTCGTGCTTACAGTACAGTTACAGACTGTACGACTGTCGCTACTGTACGACTGTATTATATATCTCAAAATACTATATAATTATCTTGCAATCTAATTTACATATTGTAACATTTTCAAAGGAATTTCACAGAATGTTATGCAAAAGACGCGTTCCCGCCATTACGCTCACGTTTCATATTGTAGTGTTGCCAGGCGTGAAAATAATATGGGACGAGGTGGGAATACCTTTGGCTGGCAACACTTTGCTGAGAGCTTAATTATGATTAACGCCATTTTGTATTTATGGTTATGAATATATAATTTTTATAATATATTTGGCTTTCATGGTCTAAATATAAAATAGGAAAGTGTCTATCCATTCCTTTAAAATTTAACTAGGTTGTCTGATTTTCATAAGATATAACGAAAAAGAAAAAAAATATCTTTAATGATATTTTTGAAAAAAATACCTAACACCTTTCAAAGATTTTTTAAAATTTCTATTATAAATACTCATTATATTGCAGATTTTACAACTGTAGATCCACAGATAGTCCTATAGGTTTTGATTACGATAAATTTCATACAAAATGCAAATACATATTCGACGCATAAATGCTGCAGATGTTGAATCTTTTTATTACGTTAAATTCAAATTCAAATTCAAATATTTTATTCAACACAAGCTTAATTATTTTAACGTATCACTTTCACTAAAGTTATTGTTTCAAGCCTGAGAAGAACAAGCAAGAAATCCTAAATGAAATGAAAAGGCTTCAATATTTGACATAATTTCACCTTGATATCTTCACGCGATATCGAGATAAATACTATCTGATATATGGACAGGGGAGCGACGAAGATAATGTTACAAGACGTGTCTTACGTCGAATTTTAGGCATTGCGTGTCAAGTGGCGTAATTTAACGCTGCGTTTTGTCTTGTTACCAAAGCGAAGATAAAAAAAAATGAAAATATTGAATATTTCATTTGCTCCAGTGGGGTACGAACGATAAACCGCGTTTATGTCCCTACGACACGACACGCCTTATTTTAGATTGCAAAAAAAAAATGAACAAACAGACAATCAAAGAATAAATATATACCCAAAAGCCTAAAGTATATTTTATAAAAAGGTTATTTTGAAATGGTCCGCTTCAATATCAACATTTTCTTACAATAACATTACGCGTAGAGTTAACGAAGATAACAATCGGTCTTTGTTATTCATAATGGTTGAAAGAAATATATTATGTTTCTATAGAAAAATCAGATAGTAGCCTATCATTATTATCAATTATGGAAGGTTTAAAATATTAATGTGTTGTTCGCCTTTGTGGAGTGGTTTCCTTTCATCGAGAGAACCTGTGGGTTGTCAGTTTATATTCTGTACTAGCGACATGCACGCGGCTTCGCCCACTTGAATTACAGTGTTTTATTAACTAATCTCAATCACTTTTTTGTTCTAATTATCACTTTTAAGAAAATATCTATATATTGAAAAATAAAATTTCAGCTAAATTAATAAAACTTAGTAGCAATTATGTCCAACTTAATATTTTAATTTTAAGTAAAACAAATGGATGTAAGTTGAACGGAGTGTCTTAACACTAGGTTCCCAAGTTCCCTCTGCCCTACCCTGCTATGTGCGGGATACAGCGTGAAGCTAAAAAAAATGACTACTTCCAACCAAATTTCATAATTGTAGATCCATGGGAAGTACCTTATAGTCAGTAGCAGTAGTTGTATTACGATTACTTAGAAGCTTAAATATTTCTATGCTCAAAGAGACCAAAGTCTTAAAAACTTAATATTTAATAAGTTATTCCACACTTAGGAAAGAAAAATACTAAATTTAAGAACGTATGGAAATTTGAACGAAGCAGGATTTGAACCTGCGCCTCTTGGAAACCTTCCAAGCGCTCTGACCAACTAAGCCATACGTTCTCATCAACCTACGTCGGAATTCTTATACGGTTGTTACAACTTATTTATGTTGTTAACATCTCTGTAGGGACGATTTTGTCTTCTTACACTCATGTATATTTGTATCGTTATTTTCTCATAGCGATTTAATATAATTTCTTTTACGAGGCGTAATTTTATATCGAAAATTAATTAACAATGGCTTCCTTTACTCTCACTTCGATGCTATTAATATGTATACAAAATGAAATACAATATTAAAGTTAAGGCAAGACAAGGCCTCCTTGTGACTGTAGACGCAACAGGTCGTGGATTCAATTCCACTAAAGGAAATTATATATTTAATGCTTAAATTTTACTTCCTGGCCTGTCGTGATGCAGCGGCACAAACGTGTGACTGTAACCGACAGGTTCTGGGTTCGATCCCCAGTCGAGGAAATGAAATATTTAATATTTTCAATTTAAATATTTAATGTTTCATTTCTTCGCTCTGGTAATAAGGCAAAGCGCGGCGTCGAGTTCCGCCACTCAACAAGCAAAGCCTTAAATTCGGCGGAAAGTGGGCAACGAAAGTGGAACGGAGTGTCATAACACTAGGTTCCCGGGTTCCCTCTGCCTACCCTGCCTTGTGCGAGATACAGCGTGAAGCTAAAAAAAAAAGAAAAAAAAATATTTCTTCGCTCTAGGGGCTCGGATGAGTTAGGCCACTTAAGATGTTATGCCTCAAATTGAGTGTAAATAGGTAAAGGCAGGAAGGTTCCCATGTTCCTCTACCCTACTATTTGCAGGATACAGCGTGAAGGTAAAATAAAAATGATTGCTCAACATTATGAATGACAATAAAAAAAAACAATACGTACCACAGATAATTAACAAAAAAAAGAAACGTCTAACAACGAAACGGCGCTCCATTGTAATTATTTTAAAGCACATCACTAAATCACTTCAAGTCAAAAATGACATTTGTAACAAAAACAAGCCTCATTTAAGGATTGTTTACAAAAATAATAATTAGAAATATAAATATTTTTAAATTTATATTTCTGATTATTTATTACCTAACAGTTCTTGAGCAAAGACAGCTTTGATTTTTTTTTTGCTTCACGCTGTATCACGCACATATTAGGGTTTACAGAGGGAACCTGAGAACTTAGTATTAAGACACTCCGTTCCCATTACGACGGAAGTGCAGTTCTCCACTTTCTGCCGATTTCCGGGGATGTTGTATGTTGAGTGGCGGTACTCAACGCCGCTTCCTGAAAATATTAAACATCTCGTTTCCTTAAATGGGGACGAAAGTCGCATTTTTGTGTTCCCGCGCCGCGACATGTTTAACATTTAAATTTTAATAATTTTATACTTTATTTAAATGAAATATAATACATTTTAATATTGAATTTCGTAGGGTAAGACATCTAACATCAAGATATTCCGTTCATCACTTTGTTAACAGGGCTAACTCAGTGTCGCTCTTAGTCTAACTATATAGAGCTGAAATGAATATTATGATCTACCCCAAGTAGAAATGGAACCCGAAACCGTCGTGTTTACAGCTGTAAACTGTGTCTACGGTGTGATTGGGAAACAAAAAAATCAACAGGATCAACAGGATTTTTGAATTATAGAATTATAGTTGAAGCGGGCGAAGCCGCGTACACCCACGCGGCAATTATAATTAACAAAAAAACTTCTATAAACTATAATTAACAAAAAATAATTGATAGCTTTTTGCATATTTATTTAAATTTACAAGCGAAATTTGTCGTATTTGATGCTTAGTTATGTCAAATCCTGATCCCGCGGGATTTCCGTAATAACATATCCCCCAATATATTTTAGTGAAAGTCTTATAAAAATCGGTTTAGCTGCTCCGGAGAACGGAAAGATAAGCATATAAATATTTAAAAATTATATTGTTATGTAATTTAGTATCGTATAAACAACTTATAAGTGAGTATTTTCCTGAAAAATCACGATTATTTTGAAATCACGGGTAACTTAACGAATATAATATATTTTTGTATTTCATTTCAAAGGTGTACCTACAGTTCCGTCAATTCTTTGATTACCCCGTGCTCAATTAGCACGGAGTTCCTATCGTGCTGATTGAGCACAAAATCACTTCCGTCCGTGCCCACCCCAGAATAGTCTTGTGCCGCCCACCCCAGAAATTTTACTAAAAAAGTTAAGTCTAAAAAAATCATAAAATCTTTTACACTATAAGTATACGAGTATTTGCTCAAAGTAGCATTCTGACCCTCTTCGAATGTCCGATATTCCTATATAGGCCCATGCATCCGTTTGAAGCTGGTACAAAGTAACTTTCTGACCCTCTCTGAATGATATTTCTATATTGGCCCATGCATCCTTTTGAAGCTGGTGCAAAGTAACTTTCTGACCCTCTCCGAATAATATTTCTATATAGGCCCATGCATCCGTTTGAAGCTGGTGCAAAGTAACTTTCTGACCCTCTCTGAATAATATTTCTATATAGGCCCATGCACCCGTTAGAAGCTGGTGCAAAGTAACTTTCTGACCCCCTCTGAATAATATATCTATATAGGCCCATGCATGCGTTAGAAGCTGGTGCAAAGTAACTTTCTGACCCTCTCTGAATAATATTTCTATATAGGCCCATGCATGCGTTAGAAGCTGGTGGTGATGGGACCAGTGTTTGTTTAAATTGGGATCGAACTGGTCTTCTTAAAGACGACACATTTTACATTACAGCGGTCCAAAATTAAATATTTTATCGGTCCGTTTACTCGACCTTTTGGAATAATATTGAAATATTCATACTGAAAATTATGATAATTTGCAAGAATTCATTTAAATTTGAGTTGGTATAATATAAAAGCTGATAACTTGATTACAGAATTGACTTGAGGCCTGTTGTGGCGCATTGGCTAAGCGTGTGACAGTGAACGTGACAGGTTGTAGGTCGATCCCTGCTGTAGGAAATGAAATGTTTGGTATTTTCAATTTAAATATTTAATGTTTCATTTCTTCGCTCTGGTAATAAGGCGAAGCGCGGCGTTGAGTTCCGCCACAAAACACGTAACGCCTCAAATACATCGTAAAGTGTGCTAACACTAAGTTCCCAGGAGGACATTGCCATGTGCGTGAAGCTAAATAGATGGACCTATCATGGGCTGACTAACTTGTAAAGTTAAACGAACTCTTTTACTATTTTTAAAGTGTTATTCCACACTTAATAAAGAAAAATTGGAAACCGTCCAAGCCAAGAGACGCGGATTCGAATCCTGCTACGTTCAAATTTTTATACGTTTTTTAAATTTAATACTAAACGAACTCTTTTTTTAGCTTTAGTTCTTATCCCGTCCATTTACAGGGTACGAAGTGGAAACTTGGGAACGTAGTGTTAAGACGCTACGTTACCTTTAAGCCTCCGCATCCCACTTACCACCGCCTATCGGCGGAACTCAACCATGCACTTTTTCTCGTCAGCAAGGCAAAAAAATTAAATATACATATATAAGCTATTCATCAAGTGGGATCAAACGATAGAAGCATACGGCTATTTTGTTCTTACAATTAAACTATAATAATTGACTAGGATATTAACTTATGGAGCTGCCGACAAATTCTAATATAATTTATAATTTTAACAATCCAATAATTAATTATCATTGAGGCCTGTCGTGGCGCAGCAGCACAAGGTTCTGGGTTCGATCCCCACTCGAGGAAATGAAATATTTAATATTTTCAATTTAAATATTTATTGTTTCATTTCTTCCCTCTGGTGGTAAGGCAAAAGACGCTTGAGTTCCGTTCTCCGAAAAGTGGGGAACGGAAGTGGAACGGGGTGTCTTAACACTAGGTTCCCGGGTTCCCTTTGCCTATCCTGCCTCGTGCGGGATACAGCGTGAAGCTAAAAAATAAATGTTAGCATTGGAACGAAGAAGTCGCGTTAGAACACCAAATATTTTAAATTAGTAAATAAATAATTACCTATATTTCAAGCGGGCGAAGCCGCGAGCGTGTCGCTAGTTAACAAAAGATAAGTATAAAACTTAAATAAACTCACCCCTATATCAAAACATTGAGAGGAAAATTTCATCAGCCCGTTTACATTATAAAAGGGTTAAATGTTAAGATTCATTCATTCAGCTTCACGTAGTATCCTGCACATGGCCGGGTTGGGAACATAGAGTTAAATCACTCCGTTCTCATTAAAACGGGAACGGGAACGGGAACGATATGTTCCCGACTTTAAGTCGAATTTTGGAGGCTTTGCGTGTTGTGTGATGGACCTCGACGCGCTTTGACTCGTTACCAGAGGGATGATATGAAAACATGAAATATTTCATTTCGTCGAATGGAAACATACATATATATGTTTCTAGACAACGACTCCATAAGGGTTCCCCTATCGAAAAAAACCAAATCCCATATCAAAAAATAGGATGATGATTAACCTAGCGTTAGGACACTTCGTTCCACTTCCGTTCCCCACTTTCCAACGAATTTGAGGCATTGCGTATTGAGTGGCGGAACCCAACGCCGCGCTTTGCCTTAATACCAGAGCGAAAAAATGAAACATTAAATATTTAAATTGCAAATATTCAATATTTCATTTCCTCGAGTGGGGATCGAACCCACAACCTGTCGGTTACAGTCACACGCTTGTGCTGCTGCGCCACGACAGGCCTCTCAGTCTTTTAGTGTATAGAAAAAAATAATCTTTCTCTACTAGCGTTTATAATTCGTTCTTATGTACATGTAATTTGAAATTCAAAATTACTATAACGTCTTATAGTAAATTTGGATATAAAAAAATTGGCACAAAGTCTGAAAAGTGACAGGAAACAATTAAATAATTGAAGATTTATATTTATATATAACAGAAAAATATCATTATAAAGTAAGATTACTTTTATACAAAACTAATTTTGTTAACTCTATGACTTGAATTTTCTTTTAACAAATAATTGCTGCATTTTGAATTATATACAATTTTCT
>DWMZ01004609.1:0-11578 GCA_018249855.1 Eueides tales michaeli
TATATATATATATATATATATATATATATATATATATATATATATATATATATATATATATATATATATATATATATATATATATATATATATATATATATATATATATATATATATATTTTACATCGTAAAATGTTATATTTTAAAAAAAGAATCAACAGAAAATTATCCACCCATGATATAAAATTGACAAGTCTTTAAAGTGGATAAATGATAAGTGCGTTAAACAAGCCGGTATCAATCAGGATCAAGGTTGTCTGTTTCGTTTTAATCGTGCGTTAATTGCTATGTATATATATTTTTTCTTTTTTTTTACGCTTCACGCTGTGTTCAGTAATTGCCAGGGTAGGCATAGGGAACCTAGGAATTTGGTGTTAGTGTAGATATAAACAGTGTAGTTCAAACCCTATTCGAGAAATTATTAATTAAAAAAAATGTACAAATACATATTAACGTGATAGCCATAAAAACTGAATAACGTGACATGAAGTGATGTAGTATACAGATATCAATCCTTCACTAGAGTAATCCGAGTGACAGCTACGGGTGCGTAATCGGAGATTTGATCAAAATGTATGTTTGTATAAGTTGTAGCCCATGACAAGTTTGTCAAGAATGATTTCTGGGAATGTGGACAAAAAACCTTCTAAGTCAACGTAATTACATTGCACTACATGCACACGCGACATCACAAGATTTTAGCGTCACACGTTTTCTTTCATATTGCAGGAAAGACAAACGAAGCCAGCGGAAGGAATAATTAAATATGTAAATGTGCTATGCTTATTTACAGCGGCGGCGTTGGGTTTCACCACTCAACAAGAAGGAAAGTGTTATAATCGTAACGGAGTGTGAACACTAGGTTCCCAAGTTCAATATACGGGATACAGCAAAGATGGGTTCGATCTCCACTCGACGCGATGAAATATTTAATATTTACGAATTAAATATTTAATGTTTTCTTTCCTTTGCCTTTGGTAACTAGGCAAAACGCGGCGTTGAATTCCGCCACGCAATGCCTCAAATTCGACGGAAAGTGGGGAACGGAACTGGAGTGACTTAACTCTAAGTTTCCAAATTTCCTCTGCCTACTCTGCCATATGTCTGATACTGCGTGAATTTAAAATATTCACTAAAAAAATAACACGCTTTGAACTACGGTAGTTCAATACAGTCTGTAGATGCACAAGCATTTGGATCGAGATTCTTGATATCGAATGCAAAGTGTAGTAGTAGTATTTAAACTGCTAAGGCGATCTGTTTGAAATATTTATTTAAAATATCCATTTTCTATCTCCAGAAATATATTGAATTTTATAAAGCCTGACGCTTTTGAAGCACCTGAACTCTTAAGTGCAGTGCCGTGTGATTCCGGCTTAGAATAGGATCACCCTGGTACTGGTGGTGTCGTAAGAGGCGACTAAAGTACGTGTGGGAGAGTCACGTTGTCAGCAATAGCAACACGCATGGGCAGGCTATCGACCGGATTGTTACCACCCCCGGCATTTAAAACCGGCGTTAAGTAGTGGCTTCGGCCACTGCGTTTCGCATTGGGTAATGCCGGGCCCCGGTGCCCATCCATCTTAAAGACCGGCAACGTTTCTGTAACTCTTTCGGTGTTACACGGGGCGTGGGCGGCGGTGATCACTTACCATCAGGTGACCCGTGCGCTCGTTTGCCGTGTCATTCCAGAAAAAAAAAGTCTAATATGCAGAAAGTTTATATTGAACATGTGTTGCTTATATCGGATTAAGAGAAAATGATTGAGTGGTTTTAAATATTTCTAATTGATTAATTTTTTAACATTCACAGATGGATAGTCATATTTTTTGTGTTCACAATGTTCTACCTAAAAAACATTTAGAAAGTAAAAAAATAAAGTAGATGAACAAGAAACTGTCAAAAATGTCTTATTTTTATGCCTCTCTTACTCTACTCTTTTCAGTCTTTTGTATTCAGCACAAAATATTAACTAACAAGAGACTATAACACTTTGGCAAAAAATGAGAATTCACCGTAAGAAAAAAGAAAATAATTACAAAATTAATGGTTTATAGGTTTACAGTAGAATGTACTTAATATTATACAAGAAATGACGCTGACCCTTTGTTTGGCGAGTTCAAACCTCATTGATATTTTATACATTTTTAGGTAAATACAAAGTAGGAGAAAAATCTTACAATACAAGATGAATTATTTAAGAATATTTCTTCTTGAATCTGGCACTAGGCCGAGTAAGAAATCAAATAAGATTTTATATCGATTTCAGCCAGAAAACTAATTTGGCAAGTTAGGTTTAATCCAGTTTTATTTTCTATTTGTACATTTTTTTTCATTTACTGCTGCTACTATTTAATAACAAGAAAATATTTGTAAAGGATTTTTTATAGTGATAATAGTCAAACATTAGAAATGTTTTTTGGGCTCCTTATTTTAACTAAGCTGCCAAACCTTTAACACACAAACGTCTTTTCATTTTCTGGGACCTTATTGAAAAAGCATACACCGTGTCCCATAAAAGATTTACGGACTCGATGCAATTGAGTTACAGGCGCACTATTAGCTTCTTTCTAGTATAAATATTATAGACATCACTGATTTTAGTAAATTTAATAATATTTTTCTTAACATACATAACATTTTCAAAAAAGTATTGAGATGCAACGGTATATTATTTTTTTTAAAAGTTGCCCTTAAATTATCTTTAGGCCGGCTTTTTAAAGCGAGCTATTCGCACAATCCATAAATTATGAATTGCGCGAATATCCAAGTCAAAGATTGACTTAATGCCGGCTGTATTACCCCAAAGTAAGATGCCGTAAGACATAATACTATGGCAGTAGCTAAAGTAAGCAAGGCGAGCCGTATTCTCGTCAGTTAATAATCTAATTTTTTCATAGCGAAAGCTGCAGAGCTCGGTCTAATCGCCAATCTATCAATATTAGGTCCCCACTGTAATTTATAGTCAATGGTGATACCGATAAATACCGTAGAATCAATAAGCTCTACGGCTCCACCATTCAAGAGTATATTGGCTTTCACAATTTTCGTTTTAGGTGTTCTAAATATCTCACATTTTCTTTTTTTAGTATTCAATAGTAAGTTATTAGCACTAAGCCAATGTAGAAAGAGCATTTTTTTAACATTATTATATTAAACAACAAGGTATCATCATCAGCAAACAATACTATTTTATGGCTATTTTCAACTAAATTAGGTAAATCATTTATATATATTAAAAAAAGATCCCTGTGGGACCCCCAAACTGATTAGTGACCCAGGAGATTTTTTGCCATTCACATCAACCTTCTGAACACTTTTAATTAAATAATGCTTTAGCTTCATAACCAACGTTGAGTGCTGCACGCAATAAAATGCCTTGGACATGTCAATAGCATCCTCAGATCCTTCTTATGCCTCATAAATTTTCTTTAAGAGACGTACACCGGCGTCGGTAGTAGAGCGACCCTTAGTTAAACCATACTGTTTATCATACTTTAGTTTATTGGAATTAAAATGCAATAAAATTTGATTTAATATATTTTTTTCAAATATTTTAATAAAAGAGGGTAGCACAGGCACTGGTCAAAAATTGTTAAGATCTGATATATTACCCGATTTAAATATAGGTATGATTTTACTAAATTTAATTAGTTCAGGAAACACACCAAACTCTATACAATTATTAAATATATTAGCAAGATGAGGAACAACAGCGTTTATTACATAACTAATCAATTTGACAGAGATACTCCACAGATCAGATGCTTTCTTGTTATCCAGGGTCTTAACAACGTCTCTTGAGTTGACTAAATTAAATTTGAAATCTACATTACATTTATGAACGCTCTCTTTAAGTAATGATTCAGCGACGGTTGTGAAAGCTATAAGAATTTTGGATCTGGAAACTGGAATATAAGCAAAAAATTTTTCAAATTCACAAGTAACTTCTTGATCAGAGCTTGTAACACCATTGTCAATTTTTAATTTGAATTCATGACTATAATTTTTACCTTTTCCAATTTCAAAACAACAACATAATAAATTTATTATGTTTCATGTCATTTTTATTTTACTAGAAGAATTTCAAATTTTGTTTTTAATATGTAAAGATTTTACCATGGAACATACTTGTTTAAAGAATTTAGAATAGTCCTTGACATAATTAATAAATGATTCCCTGTGGTCAGGTGGTATAAAGTTCATCTACTCTTATGAATTCCCACACTCGTACAAACATTAAACGACAAGAAACTCCTACGATTTACTTTTTTAGAAGTAAAAACAGCATTAAATTCATTTTAATAACATTGAAAAATTTCCCATTTAATCGGTTGGGATCTTTACTATATTGTAAATGTTGAAGTTTTGCTATTGTTGTACTTCAACATTTTTCTATACGACTAATTGTCATCGGAATACATTAAATTTTATGTACTTTATAAATTTTCTTTTTACCAAAGTAAAAAGAAGCCAACTGACCGCTATGGTCTGAACTTAACATATTAATTATTGATTTTTCTCTCGGTACAAAGTTAGTAAAAATATTATCAATACAAGTAGCGGTACAATTAGTGATTCTTGTAGGCTCTAGATATAGATTCTCAAGGTTATATGAATTCATTAAAGACCTACAAGTTAAGTACAAGTGGAGGAATTGTCTAGTAAATTAATATTGAAATCTCTACATATATTAATAAAAAATATAAATAAAACTCATTTAAACGCTACTACTATAGTATTTGATATTATGATTTTCGCTTACAAGCTATAAATTTTTCTGTAAACCTTTATTGCCGTTTGCAACGCTTGAGTGTAATTAATTTTAGACCCCGAGTGGCTCCGGGCGAAATATGAGCTTCTTTATAGACATCTTTTATGTAGTAAGCTACAATAACTAATTTCGTGATTATTCCGATTATATCGAAAGGTTATATTGGTTTTAATATTGGAAATTTATTACTTTTTTTGGAGTACAGGGAAAAGCCCAGCGTTGAACTTCGTTACTCACCACACAATACCTTAATCCGGTGGAATACGGGAAATTAAATATTTGTGTTGAAAAGAGATCGATGATCTCTTCTCGAACCCCGTAACGTTAAAACTTGAATAGATATTCTAAAAAAATTTTTTTCATATATATATTTAAAATGAAATTCAACATTGCCATAAAATTGAAACAAAGTAGCTAAGTTATGGTACCAAGTATTTGCCATTATAAAGAAATAGGCGCACTATTTAATGTCTATACAGCTGTTAACTCGTTGGCGTCGTTGTTTAATGCTAAGTGCAATTTAAGTGAGTCATTACAGAACATATCGATGTTAGTAGTACAAAGTAGTGGTGATAGTAGTTCACCTTATATTATAAATATCAATGTTTCTAAGGATAGATTTTTGTTTCTATTTCATAAAACAAAGTACTGAACAGATTTAGATGAAACTTTACATTTTTTTCCACGCTGTATCCCATATAGGGTAGCCAGAGAGAACTTGGCACCTATTGTTAAGACATTTCATTCCATTCCCCACTTTCCGTCGAATTTGAGGCTTTGCGTGTTGCGATAGGTCAACACCACGCGTTCCCTTGTTACCAGAGTGAAAAAATTGAAGCATTAAATATTTCATTTGAAAATATGAAATATTTTATTATACATATCACGACCTATCGCATTTCCAGTAGCCCAATACTGTCGTGAGGAAAAAAATAAAAATTAAAAAATATTAAGTACATAATGGCACAGCATTTGTCAGCTAACGTGACGATTGTGGGTTCACGTCCATTTGCGGGAAATAGTTTTGTTTTGTTTCACTTTAATAAACATACAATACGTGTAAGGCTTACTACTTAATACAATGTACAAAGTAACGGGTGTTGTTTCGGGAATGGAGTGTCTTAACATTCTCATATAACATAAAGCTAAAAAATATTGTTCCATTACATTACTTATATAAAACTAATATTTGACTCTGAAATGCCCGCAAAATAGTATTTAAAACTTTAAATTGACTATAACATACTAACCGACGCAAATGACATAGCAATTAATGATCATGATATAATGTACTAACTGAATAGCCGTTACTTATATTATGAATAAAATATAATTATTTTTAATATAGATTGTTATTTCAAAGGCCTTTTTTGAATATAGTCGAGTAGGCAGAGGGACCCTGGGAACCTAAGATTAAGACACTCCATCCTCAATAAGGTGGAAAAAAAATGTTTTATACGCTAAAATTGCACTTTCAAAGGTCTTCTACTCAAGCCTATCGTGGCGTAGGGACAAGGGACAAGGCAAAGCGCGGGATGCCTCAAATTCGGTGAAAAATGATAAACGAAACGGAGTGACTTAATACTAGGTTCCTATGTTGCTGCCTGCCTGCCTACCCTGCCTTGAAATAAAATAAAAAAATATTTGTAGTACTCTGCTTGTGGTGGCACGCAGCAATAATTAATTTGTTTTGCAACTAAAGTATTCAAAAAAAACATTCCATATACACCTGGTTTTCTAAATTACACCAGAATACCACAGAATGGACCAAAATTTGAGGTCGCCACAACTAATTATGTAAAAATTCAACCGCAACATTAGACTGGACTGTGATCGAATTTTGATGTTACTATACAAGGTACGTATGTACTCATACTTACAAAGTAAGAGTTGATTACATAATCAAAACTGGAATGCCACTCACGGCGCCTTTTTCATTACAGGTATGTCATGAAGTTTAGTGGGTACGTGGGAGGTTATTAGAAAATATTGCCATTCCATAATTAAGATAATGTATCGTAGAGTATTTGTTTAGTTTTTTATCTTATCATTGGATAGCTAAGTTAATGCTATTTTTTCTGTTTTACGCTGTACCCTGTATATAGCAGGGTCAACCTGCGAATTTAGTATTAAAACAGTCTGTTCTCATTAAAAATTTCCAATTTTCCCACTTACCACTGATTTTTGGAAGCCATTTTAAGCTATTTCGGTGTTGCTTTTTCAATTTAACACGTATATGATTAGAGTAAGATAAAACAAAATACATATATTTTTTTGATTTGCTCTATCCATTCAGCCCGTTAGGTAACATATTTGCAAAAATTTTAACTACAATTCAAAGGTCACCCTTAAATTTAGAGGAACTTAACATTTTGCTACACAAATAATGGAAATATTTTAATGTAAACCACGACAGAACTCGTAGAATAATTAGTCTCATTGTATATGTAGTAATTCAAAATTATGATCTATCATCTCTTAACACAACTACGAATTCCAAAGGTTGAACGTTGAATCTAAAAGATTGCATCGAGTGATAAGCTTCCTTAGTTTTGTTTTGTTTGTATTTTGCTTTTTGTTCTAGAGGTCAAATTTATTTCATAATCAATAACATCCTAATCTTGGGAACACGGAAATATAAACAGAAGTGAACAAACTCTACATAACAAGTATAACCATAAATAAAAGTTATAATTATTATCAGAAAAATAAATTTATAGCAAAGGAATCATAATAAAAAATAGATAGAATATTTATTTCACTCTCGAGAAGAGCGTGTAGCTGTACTGACAGTCGTTTATATGATTGCATATTGCATGAGCTGAATTTAAGAAGGCCTAATAGAAGACTATGCTTAAGAAATTGCTTTTGATATCCTTTCATAAGAAAAGATCAGAAAACTGTGTTTTTCTTATTTTTGAGGTCGCCATATAAAAATCGCCAAATAATTCAATAGGATCGACTGTGATTGAGTGTACATGAGGTATTCATAAAGAGAGGGGTTCAATATTTTTGTAGCTTCACGCTAAATTACTGGATAACATATTGTTAAGAAAATCTGTTCCCTACTTTCTGCAAAATTTTTGAGGCATAATAAATTAAGTGGTGGAACTCAATGCCGTGGTTGTTTTGTTAACAGAGAAAGACAATGTAAATATTTATTATATCAGTCTCTCAATTGAGAATTGCATTTACAGTCATTTTACTTGTACCACTGGGCCACCATAACGTTTTTACTTTAAATTTTACTTGAACGACAATGGGCCATCCACTAACTTTTTAAGATAATTGTGGGTACGATATACTCTAGAAGCATAATTTTATTATATATTACGATGATATCTTATTTTATTTTTAATCTACAAAGATCCTTAATACAACATACGAATATATATTCTCTATGCTTAAACTTTAGTTTTTTATAATGCTTTTGTCTTTTTATAGTGCGGAAATATCCAAGAGGTGGTTTGTCATAAGTTTTATTGGTTCAACACTTCTTGAAAGATCTACAATATTAACTTTTAATCTGCATTTTTTCTTCACTCAATATTATTTCGTTTATTATACAAAGTGTCATTATTTTAACTTCCAAAAAAAAGAAAATTTACCCTAACAAATAACAATGCAAAGCTAAGCGTTAAAACAAAAGTCACAAAAGTCATTAAAATTTTACTGTATAGCGTAACAAGAGTTAAGTAGAGTCCCACAAAAATATTCAGCAAACCGAAAAAGCAACATTGACACGCAGTGCCTAAACAAACGAGAACGCCACAAATTATTAAAATGTGAGCCCACGGACGCGGGCGGGTCACGGACTTAATAGAAGAATTGTACCAACTAATTATGCATATAATTACTCTTACAAAGGCAGACGTGTTTCTTTCAAAGCGAGTGACTGAAAGCGGTTCAGCCTGTAATAATGCACACTTGCCAATTTTCGAGGTTAAATTTTTTTGGGACGAAACTGCCTGATTTTATAATTTACTTTTACAATTTTCTTTGTGTAAAATAAAGAGAACATATTAGAAAATGTTTGAATTTTTGCATAATATAGGTAAAACATTATCTAACACAATGGTTACATATCAGAATAAAGCAGGCTAAGCAGAATATCATAAAAATAACTTGCTATGTCCTTTATCAAAAAAGTATAATTTAATTTACTTATTAATAATAAAACTAGTTTAATATATATTGAAACTATTTTAACCTGATTAATCGGTTATATTTAATATTGAAAATTTTTGGAGCACCAAGTATTACTGCAGTGTTTGAAAGTTCAGGTTTCAAAAAAATTATAATGTATTGGTTAATCCAGTTACAAATAAAATAATTAAAATATAATATTGTATGTTAAGAATATCTTTGAATTTCGCTATTATTACACATTTTCAATGAAACAATTTTAACCAGATTAATGGCGTACATTGCTATTTATACACTTTTTCTACCTACCACTCTTAAAAAATTTAAAGTCTTAAACACATCAGATCAGAGGACAAGAGAAAGGTAAGCTCATTCTGCAAGAATTCAGGGTCAGTACGCGAGACAATCAAGAAATCGTTTGCAATAGTTTGATATGATAATAATCTTAATTGAGAGAAACGTCGGGTTTCCAAAAAGGTATAAATATTAATATCCGCGATTAGTTAATATTGTTGCATTTAAAATTGTATGTAAAATTTTCTTTAAAGACTATTAAAATATATTAACTTCACAGCTATTAGTAACAGGTCGAACTATTTCAACATACTAGTATCGATCATTCGAACTAACTCAAGAACGATATCCAGCATTATGTAAACAGCTACGGAAAGTTATTCAAGGGATTACATAAATTTTAAACTTTATTCTTAAATTTTTGAAGGTTATTTTGCTATAAATGAATATTTTGGAGGTAGAGCAGACTTAGAACTCATTCAGAACACTTAGACCATCGCTTGAAGGCCGTTCCGATCCGGACTTATAGAGTAATCTGTTTACAGACAGGAAACATTTTGAATGACGTCCACTCTTGATGACCGTAAGTCTAATTAGAAATCATAAGCTCTAACTGGATAGAGCTTTTCGTTGTTTGTTTGTATTTAGAATTTCCATATTTTAATTTAAATTGACTTAATTATTAATTATGGCCAGAGAGGGTAGCAATAAATAATTTCAAGTAAAAAAATATTTTTAACAAAAACAAACCGACTTCAAGCAGTAAACTAAAATGTTAAACATTAATTTACTTAGCACTAAGTAATATTTTTGCTTAGATATAGTTAAACAGAAATGTTTACACTGGTAGTTTATAACTTTTAAGTAAATATCAACAAAATCAATATTTATTATAAATATTTCTAAGAACTGATGTTTTTATTAAAAAATATATTTTATAAAAATCAGTGTTTAAAAATATTTTAAAATTCGGTTCTATACCAAAAATCGAACGATACAATAGGCACGGTAGAATTGTTATATCAGCATAGCAATATAGGTATTACTACAATTTTTTAATCATTTTAAGCAATAGGTAGATCTAAAAAACTATTAATAAGTTACTTTATCTATCTTTAGATTTATCATTAGATACCAAACGACAGTCACAACCTATCTAGTGTAAAGTTCTCATTCTAAAGTTTTCTACGTGATCATGATTGTCTACGATACTTGACGATAATGACATTGTAGCAGGTGACTCACATTTCGGGATAGCCTAAAGATTTCACCAAATAACCTTATTTTCTAGTAAAAGATAAGTATCGGACCTCAATGCCAACTTGTTACCAGAGCAAATAAATGAAAACATTAAATATTTAATTTGGAGATATTGAATTATTCATTTCCTGGAGTGGGTATCGAATCTACAACTTCTCGTGCTTATAGTCACATCCTGTGCTACTACATCACGCAAGCCCTCCATAATCTAACCAATCATTCCAATAATATAAAAACATTGAAATCTGTTGACCTAATATTTAGGTATTCGTCCATTTATTTATCGTGCACACACATAAATTTGAAACTTATATGGTTTCCTCATGGATTCCATTATCAGAATAGAAAAGCTTTTAAATAAAAAAGCATTTCACCACGTCGCAAGTTCTAAGATAGCAAACAAATAAAAAATTCGGTCCAATTTAGAACCTCCTCTTTTTATGAAGTTGGTTAAAAATATGTCCGTTTAAATTTATTATTTTATCAATAAATTAAAATATGAAGCTGTTATATCTCAATTTTATAGCATTTTCACGCTTTTGTTGTATTAAAATTTTACCTGTAAATATTTAATTCATACGTCTGGTTATAATTTTACAATTTTGCAGCAACGTCTTCTGTAAAAAGAACAGTATCGAATAAAGTGTGATTGGTACAAAAAAAAACAAAAAAGGCTTCAAATTTCAATTTTGATTGTTTTTAGGCTTTACACTGTATCCCATACATGATGGCAGGGTAGGCAGAGGGAACTTGGGAACCTAGTATTCATACTCTCCGTTCCACTTCCGTTCCCAGCTTTCCACCGAATTTGAGGCACTTAGGGCTGAAGAGCGAAACTCAACGCCGTGATTTGCATTGTTACCAGAGCAAAGAAATGAAAACATTAAATATTTAAATAGAAAATATTAAATATTTCATTCTCTCGAGTGAGTATCGAACAGACAGCTAAGTATACATAATATGTTTTATTAAAAAACAATTTTCGCCGTGTGATCCCGGCTTAGAATAGGATCACCCTGGTACTGATGGTGTCGTAAGAGGCGACTAAAGTACGAGTGGAAGAGTCACGTTGTCAGCAATGACAACACGCATGGGCAGACTCGA
>DWMZ01004610.1:0-11577 GCA_018249855.1 Eueides tales michaeli
AAAGTTGTTCGATTGTTAATATGTTGAATGTTACACAAACATGACACTATATGTAGTACAATGAGGTCAGTCGCGACGCTGGGGTATGCGACTGTAAACGCGACAGGTTGTGGGTTCGATTCCCACTAAGAGAAATTAAATGATTAGTCCTCCTCGCATTGGTACAGAGGCAAAGTGCGGCGTTGAGTCTTGTCACTCTAGAAGCAATGTCTTACGAATCGGTGAAGAACGGAAGTATCTATCCTGTAATATTCCTGTCATAATCAAGCTTCGTCATAATTCTTACACGTTTGTTAATGTAAATAAAAATAAGTTAATAATATTATAATAAGCAGTTACTTAATAATACAATATTTCGGACCAGACTGACGAAACGACAAAGGGACTGTAGAATGGGATTACGTATGTATGTATATTTATAATATATTACTTAAAAGTAGTTTTTTTTATATTTTGAGCTTTTATATAAAAAATGTATTTTTTATAACAGCAATGTTTCTGTTATAACGTGGAAATGATATTATGATGGAAATTATATTATTATGGAAATAATATTATTATGTTCGCACATTGCAAAGACCGAACACACCATCGAGTTCGCTCAACACTCATTGTCACAATTAATGTTATTCATGAAATAATGTTATAGAGCTATATAAAAATAAATATTATTTAAAACGTAATATTATAGAACTAAATAAAATACAAAGAACGAAATGAGCGCTGATCAGTATGAAAGAATTATTACAAATAAATCCTAAGTTACACGATAAATGCGTTGTTTCATCATTTTATTAGTTTCTTTCGTTTCTCTTTTGTTTTACATTCAATTTACTTTAAGCTTGAAGATTGTGGCTTCTTTGTGTTCTTTACAATTTTTAGGTGAATTTTAAAGATGCTTTTCTTTTGTATAAAGATTTATACATATATAAAAAAATCTTTAACTTTCTCTTTATTACAAAAAAAAGGAAAACAATAAAATTATATGAAATCGTCAAAAGTAAGTCATTTTCTAATGCGTGTAACACCTTATTAAGAGGGAAATAGTATTATAGACCTTATCGCCCACAGTTACCACTTTATGATCTAAGGAGGAGAACTAAAAGTAGGGCCCATATTAAATGGTACACAAGACAACTGTCAAATTGAATAATATTTAATTATATTCTGTATTAAATCAAGGAAGTTATCATGATTAAAGTGGTCTGGTTTACTTATGTTATGGAAATAGACAAAAGTACTTTTTGAACTCTTTCTTTGATACTCAGAAACAAGCCATCGTCTCAGCCTTCCAGTACTTGTACGTAAAGTAATGTTCACTTTTTTTTTTGTTATAAAATATTTTTTTCTTCTTTTTGTTGAAAGAAGACCTTCCTGTATTTTGACATTGATAACCTGCTTAGAGTATTATTTACAAAACACTCGTACGCATAGAAAAGTTACTTAAAAATAAAATCCTCCTTTAAGCACCCATAAATTTCATTGGACATAAGTTTGTCGAGTAATCTCTATAACGTGTCGTACGACAGACGTATTAAGACTCGACCTACTTGACATAGCTTAAGAACTGCGCTCACGTAACGAGTACTTTGTAAATGGGAACCTATTTGAAGTATTTCTTTTCTAAATTAAATGTTAATTTTCACCTCCGACGGTAAGGGTCCGATTTCCACGTATGAGAATGATGATAGTTAAATTATTTACAATTCCTCATGCTGGTAGACTGAGCTTAGGCCTAAGTTCCGTCATTTAACACGTAATGTCTCTGTAGTCGGGCGGGGCGTGGGGGGCACCAGGTTCCGTTTGTCTATATACGATGAATCTTAAAATACAACACCGTTTTTGGACATCGTTACGTTTCTCGTAACGATGTCCAAAGACAAACTGACTGAGGAAAATAAAAGGGGAAATTTTAATGACTTTCCAAAAGGGGAAGTTTTAATAACAATGAAATTTCCAGTCCATGTCCACTTTCCAGTTATGCGACTAAATAAAAAAGATAATTGTAAACAGAAAAAAAAAATTGTTTTTTTTTTTATTAAAAAACATATGTTGTGTAAAAGTAGGGTATAATAAATCACTACTGCCTCGTCTATTCGGATTATTAGAGTATTTTACTTTTCTAGGTAGACTATAATGGTACGAATTGACTCCGACAGAAATAACAACATTAATGTCAAACATTAACGCATGTACTGTTTACACTTGTATGGTGTTTGTGTCTATATATCATGTAAATATAGCGGATATACCGCCCGGCACGCAAACTGGCTCAACCTCTAAATTAAACAAACACTATATTACTATTATATGTATCTATAAAGAGTATTTAATGTATCTTACTAGAGAAATCAATGTCAACACTCTAGAATTTGACACTGACTTCATGTGCAGACTGACATGTGAATATACAAGTGGTATGTGTTTTATTAAGCCACGGTAGAAGCAACACCAAATTTGAACAGTTTCTAATAAATATACATATAGATAAGACTGCTTATATCTTCCTAAAGTAATAATTTAAAAAAGATTATCATATCTTCTGAATCACCAACAAAACAATCTACTAACTTACAAAAAGTTTTTTCTTGTTTCTTTGTTATTTCTTAGCGAAATATATTCTGTATTCGACAAATGACAGAACAAGTTTCGCGAACAATAATTTATTGTCTTAAGATTGACAATGACAGGAGGTCAATAATGTATTCGACTAGTTACCGTCTGCTACTTTGCTTGCATAAACTGTAAAACTTGAAATATCTCTTGTTCTTTGTTTCCGCAGAATTAACAACGTTCTACGCCGCACATTGCCGGTGCTGCGTTGTCAGTTTATCAGTCAGTCATTTTGAATCTAAATAGTTTAATATATCTGTAGAAAAAATTATATTTCTTCAAAAAGCGTAAATTCAAATCATAATATAAGGTGTATTTATATTTATTATAAAAATTGAAATTTGCATTTGTTTCTGCAAGTTTACATTCTCCTAATTTTATTTGATAAATTATTTCTATTGTCTCTGCTTGCCACACTGTGACTGACTGTGAACTCTATGTCTATTTAAAAAAATATATAAATATAGTTTTGTTTATTTTTTTCAAAACGTACAAAAATTAATCTTAGAGAGATTTGAATCTGCGCCTGTTAGACATCCTCCATACATCAAAAAGCAATACCTTTTCTGATTACTGAGTCATAACGTACATATCAAGCTGTATTGAAATTATACATTAATATTTATTGACAAGTAATTAGTATTTTTTGACAAATACATACCCACAATTAATACATTTTTTCCCGTAAGTACTCATTTTACTAGTACTCGCTTTAGCAAAAAGGGAACAAATGTCAAGATTATAAAAGATATTCACAAAGTAATTCCAAGGGAGATTCAATTTGGAAACAAAATTACTATTATTGTTGGTACAGTCACTATTATATCTGATTCAGTAGAAACAAGATCAAAGAGCCAAACCTTTGCCGATAATTTAAGGGTTTTCCGAATATCGGATAAGGATCGAGTGTTAGTAAAGGGCCTGTCGATGATATAGAGAGTTATTTCCATTGGAAGTGTGATGTCTTCACATGACATAAATAAAATTAAGCTTTTACTTGTATTAACGTAATCTTTATATACATTTTAGGATTCTGTATTTAAAAAAATAGGATCACTTTGTTATCGAGATAATTTACCTCGAGATCACTTGAAGGTATCGAAATGATGTTCAGGTCAAATGTTCAGGTCATGGCTTTGGAGGAGAAAAAAAAAAAATCTAAATCAAAATTTTCAAAAGGTATGAGCATGCAGTATAGCGTTTTACTTAAAATTCGTGCGTAATCAAAACCTTTAGGGCAATTCCCGTGAACCTTGTCTTATTGTTATAAATGAACGTACACATTCTTTTTATAGAAGAAGGGTATATATAGGCTGTATTAAACGTTGCTTTGTTGCTGCCATGTACTGTTCTTGTGGTTAGTGTCACCTCGGGTCCTTAATATGTGTCATATGTCATGTGTCATATGTCATGTGTCATATGTCATGTGTCACAATTCATACATACAATATGTCTGCGAGGTCGAAGCCGCTAAAGCTAGTCAGACATGAAACAGCTGAGCTATATCGTTATTTTAGTGGAAGGGTAGTATTAAAATATAACCAACTGTTAAGTATTCAAGGGACGTCTGAGATCAAAGAGTCTCACGTTCTACAAATCATGACTGTATCAACTAAATTCAGCGTTCACTGACGCTTTTGATTTTGTCGAAGGCCTA
Organism: Eueides tales michaeli; assembly: GCA_018249855.1. Classification (NCBI taxonomy): domain Eukaryota; kingdom Metazoa; phylum Arthropoda; class Insecta; order Lepidoptera; family Nymphalidae; genus Eueides; species Eueides tales. The sequence continues at coordinate 4,271 of DWMZ01004610.1, forward strand.
TTTACATTCAGGTGTTGTAAGAACAATTAGGCGATACACAATTAACAAAATATGTTATATTATTTTCACGCTTTTCCCTTATAGTATTAGGTAGGTAAATGTTCTAAGACACTGTTCTCTTTCTTTCCGTTTAATTTACTTGAGTAGTGGGATTCATCGTCAAGCTTTATCTTTTCCAGAAGAAAATAATGAAAAAATGGCAATAATTTATTCCTCAAAGGAGGAGTTGAACTCGTAACCTTTGCGTTTATAGTAAGATATTATAACATTGTGCCACATGTGTTATATTCGTATATAAGGCGCACTCTAGGGGATATTTATTGAGAATTTAGTTAAAAATATGTTGTGTGAATCAAAATGTTACCAAAACCAACTAAAATCTATATAAAATTCAATTTTATATAATAAAAATGTAACATATTATAGAAATTGTATAAGCTTTATTGAAAGTAAATTAATGTTGTTTGAAGAACGGTAAGTAAATTAGTGTAAGTGGTTTAGTTAGTATGAGTACTGTCGGCGATTTTGTTTCGATTTATATTTTTTTGGTATAGACATCATCGTCGCCTTAAATATATTTATGTTCATAAATAGTTGTAGCGGACCCGCGCGCACTCGGCCGCTTAAATTATGTAAATATTTGTTTAATATAATTTAAGCATACTTAGAGAAAACTGATTAATTATTGAAATATGGTTATCTATTAAGTACTTAATACATCGTTATTTATATAATATCTTTCAGTGTAAGTATAAGCATCAAATCCGTTAAGCAGATTGACTCGAACAGACAGACATATAGAAAATAATTATTTTGTTGGTATTTTGGTAAAGCGGTAATATCAATATGCACATGGAAGAAAATTGTATTTATGAAGTTTATTTCCATATATAATCGATAAATAAAAGGAAATGATAAAAAAATATATTGAAATTATATTTTAGCTTCACGCTGTACACAAAGTGTTTCTCCGCACCGTTAACAAGAAAAAGTACAGCCTTAAGTTCCACCTTTGGATGCTGTGCATAATATGGACAACGGAGTGTCTAAACACTATATTAACAGGTTTCTTCTTCCTACCCCGCTATATATGTGATACAGTATAAAGCTAAAAAAACTTTACTTCATGCACAACACTACCACTGAGCCCACACATGTCCGTTAACAAGACTTCATTAATATCATATCGTATCGTAGACAAGATAGCGCGGAGAGTATTCAATTATGTGAGACACTTCCCTCGCGTCTGAAGTATCTGGAGCTGACAAGCTAATCTTGATGTACTCTCTTGAGATACTGAAGTTCAGTTCTTGGATCATATAAAAAGTAGATATATTATTTGATATTTAAGCAACGATTGTGGGTTCGATCCGTCTTGATATGTTTGCCAACATAGAGCGGAAAGTGAAGAACGGAGTGTTTTAACACTAGGTTCTGTATAATATGTTCTTTATATAATGGGGATATAGTTACAAACCTTATTGTAGTTATTAATTATCAAATTATTGTAATGAGTTCAGTCTTCATTTAATGGAATGTTTATATATGTAATGTATCATATAAAAATGTTTATGATTGTTTATAATACTCGTAAAGTAATTTGGAAATAAAATTTGGCGGAGAAATAAAAATATTAAATATTTTATTTCCTCGTATGGGAATCGAACTCGCAATCGCTTATACAATAGCGCACTTAAGCCCCTGCGCCATCTTGGACCTCTACTACTATACTTTAGCTAAATCGTATATAAAGAATACAATGTAATTATAAGTCAAGAATACTTTCCTTATTTCTGACTAATGAACACGATCCTCATTCACTAAGTACTGTCTTCAATAGCTCATAGACATCTATGGAGCTGTCGAGGTGTGTTGATAGTAAAGAAACAGTACGTCGTCGTTCCTTTAATTAAGATTTTCATTCAGAATTATTCAATCAGAGGTATTTATTTAACTTCACGCTGTATTCCGCACATGGTAGGGGAGGCTGTTTTCATTAAAGTACTTCAGTTCCTCATTTTTATTTTTAAATCGATTTCAAAAAGAGGGTTATCAATATGTATGTTCATTGTTTGTTCAAGTTCAGATATGAATAGATTTTGGTGATTGTAATTTCACATTGTGCCTCATGTTTAACGAGGGTGGGTGTCTTTTAAATTTTATGACGATTGGTTTAATATTTACTTGAAAAAAATAACAAAATAAAAGAAAATCATTACGACTCAAAAATGATGAAATCATCTAGTTCATAAATAATTTCAGAGCCGTAATAGAAACTTCTAAATATGTAAGTTGATAAAATGTATTTTTTTATTTATTATTTAGTTTGTATATATATTACATAGGCAACCCTTTAGGTAAGAAATATATTTTTAATATTTGTTTTGACCAAATAATACAATTTAATTGCATTTTACGTTACTTAGATTACTGTGGAGAGTGAATTATAAGAAACATTGCATGAAAATTGATGGTAACGAAAAAATCCACCTGGATCCTTTACGTCCTATCGTTATAGCCAACTGGGGAAATTTGAAAATGTATGAAATTTTTCATAAAAATAATTTGAATCTGTATTATATTTTTTATTGTTCTGGGCTTAAAGTTTACGTAGAAGGATATTTTTTTACTACATTATATACAATTCTTCTTCTTCACTATATAAAATCTTACACACACACATAGAGACAAAAGATGTGGTCGAACTCAATTTTGCGATTTACCTCGTTACCAAAGCGAAAAAACGGAAATATTGAACGATAAGGGGACGCTAATTTCCAAGGTTCTCACTGCCTGCCCTCTTATATGTGAAGTACAGAAAGACACAAAAAAAATAACAGCAACAGGTTAACGCTCAACAAATAGGTTTTCAGCATCGACTCAATATTGTCTTCAGTAATATAATCAATTTGCTATTGAAACTACTTTATAACGCCGTCTGCGAGCAAAATGTATTGTAACAACGTAAATATTAAATATTATCTGTAGTATGGTCTCTATGTGGCACAGTTGACGTGAAGTCTGTAACTGTATACGAGGTGGTTGTAGCGTCAGTCCACGTTTAGGGAAGTGGTTTTTACAACTCTAAGGTTTATAATATAATTTTACTAGTGCTTATTATTAACATATGGTACTTATTTATTTATATGTGTTAATTTATCGATCTTTCTAGAAACACTATATACTAATATTATAAAATTAGTCTGTTTGTTACGTTTTCACGCCAAAACTTCTGAACCGATTGTCGTACAACTTTATTCACATACTCTTAGAGATATAAGAAACGATACTTTATTTTATAGCATACTTTAATGTAAACGAGTATTTTAAAATACATATTTTGGTAGAGATGTTTGGTTGTTATAAGAAAATGTAGCAACTTTAACAAAGTTACTAAATTTAAAGATGTATAAAAATTTGAACAAAGCAGGATTTGAACTCGCACCTCTTGGAAATCGTCCTTTCCTAAGTGTGGAGTAACACTTTAAAAATAGTAAAAATATTTAACAAAGTTATCAGTTATTATTTATATATTCAAATAATATTTATGTAGGTTAAGCAGGCAAAACCGCACGGGTCCTTTAGTAGTCTTTAAAATTATAGGACTTCAAAATAGATATAAGAATAATATTTACTATAACATAATATGTAAAGCAAACAAAGTGTTAATGTATTGTATAGTGTGTTTAATTAGGACTGGCCTGCGGGTTTATGTTTTCAGTGAGTACGATTCACAGGTTTCTGTATAAGAGTATTTTATTAAAAATATATATTACGACTACTTAAATGTGCGACCGTAAATGGTCTTGAGTTCGATCTCCATTCGAGGGAATGAAATATTTCATATTTTCAACTTCTGGCTTCTGTGACGAAACGAGACAATTTGACGTAAAGTGGAGAATGGAGAGTATTGACGTAGAGTTCCCTTTGTCTACCTTATTATGATAGAAGCTAAAAAATATGATTATTTTAATAGTATCTGTAAATGTAGTGTATGGTCTTCACTCTTGTCCTCCAAGTGCGTCTGGTATATGTTATTACAGTATAAGTAATTGCTTGCAGATAATGTCACATAATATTGAATGGAGTGGCTTAGCACTTAGATTCCTATGTTTCATCGCCTGCCCTGCTATATTTGTACTTAAAAACAATATTTGCCGCTTGAAAATTTCAAATAAAATACGGTATGTAGCGTTGCTTCTAAATTATTTTTATTGTAGATGAGCTCAATTATAAAAGACCTTCTTCTTTCGACAGGACAATGTCAAGCGCATAAATGTTCCTCTTATATTCGAATATACAACTACCAATAATGTGTAGTTTACAATTACATAGAAAATATAAGTTGATCAATTTAATTGATCGATGGACCAAAAAGTTATATTATCATATAATAACACAATTTACAAGTTACTTTGAACAGTTCAAAACACGTGAATACTAGTTATATGAATACTAGTTTCTAATAACTTTGGGGGACTTACTTTGGGGAACCATATATGTTAGTTAAAAACATTAGAACTTGAGGCGTTGACTCAGAAGCACAAGCGTGCGTTGAGAAATACGACAGATCGTGGATTCGATCCCCACAGAAAAAATGAAATGAAAATATTTAATATTTTCATTTCTTGTGTGGTAACAAGGCAAAACGCGGCGTTGAGTTCCACCATTCAACACGCAATGCCTCAAATTCGGCGGAAGGTGGGGAATGGAAGTGGAACGGAGTATCTTAACACTAGGTACGCAAGTTCCCTCTGCCTACTCTGCCATGTGCGAGATACAGCGTAAAGCTAAAACTGTTTTAAAATAACTATTTGGAGAGAAGACTACTGTTTTCTTGTACGTCATAAATTAAGAAGCCAAATATAACAAACTTATAATATAAATTTATACTTTGTCTAACTTTTAGTAACCTTCCAAAATTCTTGTAGTCGGTTGTTTAAATTGTAGAAGCGTTTCATTATAAACTTTATAAATTACTTTGAGTGACTCTCGATGAGAGCCATTCAAAGTAATTTATATGCAGCTGAGAGAATCGGGAACGATTGAAAAATTTATTATGTTTTTATTATCATTATCATGTTTTTGTTAACCACAAATTTTAAAATAAAGAAGTATTATATTATATTATGCGGCATACAGACGAAATCTAAGGAGAGCCTCTACAGATTTAAACCTCTTCTCGGCAGATCATATTCATAATACACTAAGCCATATGTGTGTTCATTGAAAACCTATTAATATACGTTTGAAGTGCGCCGGAGCTTAATTACCTTTGTAAATTTATGAACGCATATGCATACAAAGCACTGTTAAGTAAACTTTCACTCAAAGGCATAAAGGAATTTATTACTGTTTAATACTCATAAGAAATTATATTCTTATTCATTTTTTATTTTCCTTATGATTTTCTTATTGATATAGTTACAATTAGCTACTATATATGACAAAATTTCCATAATTTTGTTATAATTTAGCTATTATTGTACCTGTTTATAAAAAACACAATAAATTAAACATCGACACGGAAACTTTACGTTGGCACAAACTAAAACAAAGAGTAATAAGATACAATGAATCATTTAGAAATCGAGGAATTACATCTTCAATCATCAGTTTATCCGAATAACTCCATTAAAACATCTCTACAACAATGTATGTCTTATTATAGTCATTAAGACATTCAAGCGGGAATTAAGCCTACAGACGTTGGGCGCAGCCAGTCGCTCTACTATTTGTATAAATACATATAAATATATGAGGTCTTAACCTAGATTACATATGCCTGATGCCAGATGCTGTTGTAAATGTAAGTTCTCACGGCTCGTCAAAAATACGGTATCAATCTGAGTGAGGCACGTTCTATGATATTTATATAGAAAAAAAATATTTTCATATATAAAAGGTACTCTACGTGTGATGAAGGTATTAGTTGATGCTCTTAAAATTTGACATATCTGTAGATTATTTTTAAAATTTTTTTTCACGGTTTTCTAGGGTCTTTTTTTCATTCATATTTCTTGTAGCAGAGTGGTCGAGGTCAACATATTACTGTGGGGTAAGAGATAAGTGAGTAGGTACTGCTATTTCTCTTTGTATGAGTTTTAGGGTAGGTAGAATGAAACTATAAAGAACATTGTGAACACGAGGTATATGCCTTGTGTCCTTTAGTTTTTGTTTATCTCTCCAAGTGGCATTGAACTGACGGAGATTGTATTTACAGACCATAATCCCTTTTGGAAAAATTGACATTTTGTATCATAAATGGGAAGGTTCACGCTTATTTCATAAAAAGGCGGAGGGAACCTAATGTTAAGTCACTCCCCTTTCGCCTTATATTTCCAGACATTATGAGTTGATAACTGTAACAAAACGCTGTATTTTATCCACAAGAACGTCCCCGACAGAAAAGTTATTGATTTTATTACGAGTAGGGATTCAACCCACAACTTTCACGCTTATTAAATGTAAAGTATATATTATGTTTATAATAATCTTCTTTGCAACCCTTAAAGGGTGTTTGTCTCTCAGAATAATAACTGTGCGGTTAGAAGCTCGTTGGTTAGCGAAATTTGAATAATTTTTTTTACATATTATTTAGAGATGTTTACTTTGCAATGGTAATCTTGTGCGAGTTGCTTTAGAATCTAATGAGAATAATATTGAAATGAGCTTTCTATTATACTGGTTTGTGCTACTTTGTTTGTATGGATTTTAGGATGTAAGATTAAAAGTTCTTTTTTACTTTATGTAGGAATTTATATTTTGGTGGTTCCTAAGCTCCCTTTGTATCCTGTACATAGAGGATAGACAGAGGGAATTTGTTAAGAAATTTTTCTTTTGTTAAGGACATATTCCCATTAAGATAGATTCCGTTCTCCACTTTCCGAAAAAGGATGTACTACGTGTCGAGTAGCGGAACTCAACGCCGCACCTGCCTACGTTAAAAAGTGCTTACTTATTTTTCTATATAAAAAAGTATATAACCGAAAACGATTTAGCTAACTTAACTACTTTTGTAATTAGGGAAAGAAAATACGGAAAAATAATGTACAAAATGGAAACCATTACAGGCTTAAACGAGCGCAAAGCGCGAAAACTGTTTTTAATTTCATATAATCACTTGACTAAACTGAGTACTTACTGTAATTTATTACGTCAGTGAATGAATAATAAATACTCAGTAAATATATATATATATATATATATATATATATATATATATATATATATATATATATATATATATATATATATATATATATATATATATATATATATATATATATATATATATATATATATAT